>WNWK01019312.1:12500-38068 GCA_009830355.1 Cherax destructor
CAGCGCCTGATCAGCCGGGCTGTGGTGCATAAACTAGACGTCGAGTGGCGGGCACCAACAGCCTGATCGATCAGGAAAGCAACCAGGAGGCCTAGTCTGGGACCGGGCCTCAGGGGGCGGTGACCCTCGGAACTGACTACAGGTAAGCTACAGGTACGAGTTACCTGTGTAAGAGAGTGTAGTACCTAGCGTCAGTGTTCAGGTACACTTAAAACTTTTCCTAGGCCCTCCCTCAGTTCTCTTCCCTCACCGTGCCCCTCCCCTCACCTTCCCCTCACCCTGCCCCTCCCCTCACCTTCCCCTCCCACTGCCTCCTCCCCTCACCTTCCCCCCACTGCCTCCTCCCCTCACCTTCCCCTCCCACTGCCTCCTCCCCTCACCTTCCCCTCCCACTGCCTCCTCCCCTCACCTTCCCCTCCCACTGCCTCCTCCCCTCACCTTCCCTCCACTGCCTCCTCTCACCTTCCCCTCCCACTGCCTCCCTCCTTCCCTCACCTCCCCTCCCTCACTTCCCCTCCCTCCCCTCCCTCACCTCCCTCCACTGCCTCCTCCCCTCACCTCTCCCTGCCCTCCCCTCACCTTCCCCTCCCACTGCCCCTCCCTCACCTTCCTCCTCTGCCCTCCTCCCCTCCACCTTCCTCACCTGCCCCTCCTCCCTTCCCTCACCCTGCCCCTCCCCTCACCCTGCCCCTCCCCTCACCCCCCCTCCCCTCACCTCCCCTCACCCTGCCCCTCCCCCCTCCCTCACCCTGCCCTCCCTCCCCTGCCCCTCCCCCCTTCCCCTCCCCTGCCCCTCCCCTCACCTTCCCTCCTCCCCCTGCCCCTCCCCTCACCTTCCCTCCCTCACCCTGCCCCTCCCCTCACCTTCCCCTCCCCTCACCCTGCCCCTCCCTCACCTTCCCCCTCACCCTCCTCCCCTCACCTTCCCCTCACCCTGCCCTCCCCTCACCCTCCCCTCCCCTCACCTTCCCCTCACCCTGCCCCCTCCCTCATTCCTCTTTCTTCCCCTCACCCTGCCCCTCCCCATTCCTCTTTCTTCCCTCACCCTGCCCCCCCCCTCATTCCTCTTTCTTCCCCTCACCCTGCCCTCTCCCTCATTCCTCTTTCTTCCCCTCACCCTGCCCCCTCCCTCATTCCTCTTTCTTCCGATCACCCTGCCCCTCCCTCATTCCTCTTTCTTCCCCTCTCCCTCCCTCCCTCATGGCCTCCACCTCCTTCCTTCCCCATTCACGCATTTCTTCACCTCCCTCACTTTGCTTCCCCTTCCTTCCCTTCTTTATCCACTCTTCCCTCCCCTCTCTCAGTAATCTGTTTCCCCACCCCCACCTACACCGTACCTCCCTCTCCCGACACCCATCCTCCTCACCTCTCCCTTCACCCTTCCCTCCTCCCTCACCCTCTCACCCTCAGTGCCTCCCCTCACTCATCTCTCCCCTCAGCTTCTATAATTACCTGAGGTTCGATTAATGAACCTGGATCACACCTGTGTGTGTGTGTGTGTGTGTACTCACCTAATTGTACTCACCTAATTGTGGTTGCAGGGGTCGAGACTCAGCTCCTGGCCCCGCCTCTGCGCTGCCCGCTACTGGGTCTCTGCTCTCCCTGCTCCATGAGCTTTATCATACCTTGTCTTAAAACTATGTATGGTTCCTGCCTCCACTATATCTTTCTCTAGACTATTCCACTTCCTGACTACTCTGTGGCTGAAGAAATGCTTCCTAACATCCCTTTGACTCATCTGAGTCTTCAGCTTCCAGTTGTGTCCCCTTGTTTCTGTGTTCCCTCTCTGGAACATCCTTGTCGATTCCCTGCAGTATTTTGTATGTCGTTATCATGTCTCCTCTGACCCTTCTTTCCTCCATGTTGTTTGTTGTTTTGTGTGTGTGTGTGTGTGTGTGTGTGTGGTGTGCGTGTGTGCGTGAGGTCGTACGCAGAATTTTTTTCCTTAATTTTCCCACTTTATCATCTTATAATTTTTCCCTCGTTCCATCTCGACATTTATTCTCATTTAATATTCCCACTAATATTCATATTTTGTTTAGATAGACCGTGACCTTGTGTCAAGACACTCGTCACTTGGCACCGTTCCTTGGCACCTTTGGAAGTTACAATTGTAATTTTCTTCTTAAAAGGCACCATTTAAATGGCTTCCCCAGTTGTTTTTTCCTTCCAATAATTCTGACGTTTATAACTTGAGAACGATTTATCAGATCGTCTTGAAACTATCAAGGCTCGTGCACTGTCAGTGTGGCATGGTTCATCGTAATATAAAATTACCCAGACGCCCTCTGGGTAATTTTATATTAGCCATTCCTTTAACCCATTAATCTATTACCCTCGTGTAGTGGATAGTCTTCAAACCCCCTTAACCAGCAGGAGGGAGGATTGTGGGTAACCAGCTGTGATTGTTTCACAGTCAGGGTACACATGCCACCCGGCTGGGTATTTGGGGGAATGGGGGGTAGTATTCTGGGATTGGGAGCGTGGGTATTAGTAGGGTCGGTCACTTCGGGGGGTCAGTCCCGTCACTACACTCCAGCACTGTTATTGTTCTCTCTATCTATCTCTCTTTCTTTCTCTTTCTCTCTCTATTTTCTTTAGTGTCTCCTAATAGCACTTGTGGTTTTCTCTAGGTGTGTCAGCAGGTATAACTTATGTATTATAAACTCTCTTGTGCTGTTGGCCAAGAAACGGAAAAGGAAGAAAAGACAAGAAGAAAAGAAGAGGAAGACAAGGAAGAAAGAGAGAGAAAGAACAATAGAAAAGGAAGATATAAGAAAAGAAGAGGAAGGAAAAACAAAGACGTGAGAAGAAAAATAAAGAGCAATAAATAAACAAACAAAAAGTATGAAGGAAGAAATAACAATAAAAAGAAGACGGAGAAAAAAAGAAAATAAAAGAGATGAAAGAACAACAAAGAATATAAAAAAATTAAGAAAATTAAAAATCATAGAGGAAAACGTCTTGGTTGATGACTTCCGTCTCCAAGGAGAGAAACATCTGCCTTGTTCACCTAAATGTGCAACAAGCAAAACCTCTTCCCTCATCATCTCAAAGAACAAGTACACAACCTTCTTTCCCAACATGAGGTTTCTGAACATGAGGTTTCCGGACATGAGGTTTCCGAACATGAGGTTTCCGAACATGAGGTTTCCGAACATGAGGTTTCCGAACATGAGGTTTCCGAACAGAGGTTTCGGCATGAGTTTTAATATACAAGGTTTCGAGGCTTAGAGCAAATGACATTATAATATCACACATGGAAAATTCTCGGGGCTTGTACCAACTTCCCAATAAAATCACTCCTTGAGGACAACAAAAAGTCGGAGGCGATGTTCAACTCCTCCCAATGAATCAGGGGTTGCCACTGGCGACTTAGCAGGCATAGACAGGAGGCCCAAGATTTGATCACAGGCTGTGGTTCATACTGGATTGCCAGAAGCCCTGGCTGTCGCTCTGTCAGCAGGAAAGGCCTGGTCAAGACGGCCCAGCGGGGCGGCTGTTCTTCAGGGGACCGGTTGACCGTGCATCAACCAGAAGACCAGCAACCAGGTTGATCAGCTACGTCAACAGAAGACCTGGTCAAGACCGAAGCAGTGCATCACCACGGAATTCTTCAGGTAGACTCCAGGAGACCAGTACAGTAACACAGAAGACCAGTACATCAACACAAAGACCAGTACGTAACCAGAACAGTACATCAACCCAGAGGACCAGTACAGTAACACAGAAGACAGTACAGTAACACAGAAGACCAGTACAGTAACACAGAAGACCAGTACAGTAACACAGAAGACCAGTACAGTAACCAGAAGACCAGTACAGTAACCAGAGACCAGTACATCAACACAGAAGACCAGTACAGTAACACAGAAGACCAGTACAGTAACCAGAAGACAGACCAAAGAGACCAGTAACAACACAGAAGACCAGTACAGTAACACAGAAGACCAGTCAGTAACACAGAAGACCAGTACATCAACACAGAAGACCAGTACAGAACCATGAAGAAAACCAGAACACAACGAGACCAGTAAGAACACGAAGACAGTAAGTAACACAGAAGACCAGTACAGTAACACAGAAGACCATACATCAACACAGAAGACCAGTACAGTCAACACAGAAGACCAGACAGTAACACAGAAGACCAGTACAGTAACCCAGAAGACCAGTACATAACACAGAAGACCAGTCAGTAACACAGAAGACAGTACAGTAACACAGAAGACCAGTACAGTAACACAGAAGACAAGTACATAACACAGAAGACCAGTACAGTAACACAGAAGACCAGTACAGTAACACAGAAGACAGTACAGTAACCAGAAGACCAGACAGTAACCAGAAGACAGACATAACCAGAAGACCAGTGCAGTAACCAGAAGACCAGTACAGTAACACAGAAACCAGTACATCAACACAGAAACCAGTACAGTAACCAGAAGACCAGTACAGTAACCAGAAGACCAGTACATAACAGAAGACCAGTCAGTAACCAAAGACCAGCATAACCAGAAGACCAGTCAGTAACCCAGAAGACCAGCAGAACACAGAAGACCAGTACAGTAACCCGAAGACCAGTACAGTAACACAGAAGACCAGTACAGTACAGAAGACAGCAGACACAGAAGACCAGACAGTAACACAGAAGACCAGACAGTAACCAGAAGACCAGTACATCAACACAGAAGACCAGTACAGTAACCAGAAGACAGTACAGTAACACAGAAGACCAGACAAACACAGAAGACCAGTACAGTAACCAGAAGACCATCAACACAGAAGACCAGTCAGTAACCCAGAAGACCAGTCATAACACAGAAGACCAGTGCAGTAACCAGAAGACCAGTACAAACAACAGAACACAAGCGTACATCAAACACAGAAACAGTACAGTAACACAGAAGACCAGTACAGTAACTCAGAAGACCACAGTCAACCAGAAGACCAGTCAGTACCAGAAGACCAGACAGTAACACAGAAGATAGACAGTCAACCAGAAGACCAGTCAGTAACAGAAGACAGACAGAATCAAAGACAGTGAAACCAGAAGACAGTACAGTAACTAGCAAAGACAGTGCAAACCAGAAGACCGTCTAACCAGAAGACCAGTCAAAACAGTCAGAAACAGAAGACCAGTACAGTACTCAGAAGACCAGTCAGTAACCAGAAGACAGTACAGGAGACCAGAAGACCAGTACAGTAACACAGAAGACAGTAATACAAAGACCAGTCAGTAACCAGAAGACCAGCACATCAACACAGAAGACCAGTCATAAACAGAAGACCAGTCAGTAACAGAAGACCATGCAGTAACCCAGAAGACCAGTACAGTAACACAGAAGACCAGTACATCAACACAGAAGACCAGTACAGTAACACGAAGACCAGTCATAACAGAAGACCAGTACAGAAAGAAGCTAGTACAGTAACAGACAGTCAGTAACACAGAAGACCAGTCAGAAACCAGAAGACCAGTACATCACACAGAAGACCAGTACAGTAACACAGAAGACCAGTACAGTAACAGAGACCAGACAGTAACAGAAGACAGAGTAACACAGAAGACCAGTCAGTAACACAAAGACCAGTCAGTAACCAGACAGCACCAGACCAGTACTACAGAAGACCAGTACAAACACGAGACAGACGTAACCAGAAGACCAGACATCAACACGAAGACCAGTCAGTACAAAGACCAGTCAGTACACAAGCCAGTACAGACCAGACAGTGAGTCCAGAAGACGCATCAACACGAAGACCAGACAGTACAGACAGAAGCCAGTACAGTAACACAGAAGACCAGTACAGTCAACACAGAAGACCAGTCAGTAACACAGAAGACCAGTACATAGTACACAGAAGACCAGTCAGTACCAGAAGACCAGTACATAACACAGAAGACCAGCAATCAACACAGAAGACCAGTACAGTAACACAGAAGACCAGTCATACACGAAGACCAGTACAGTAACCAGAAGACCAGTACATAACACAGAAGACCAGTACAGTCAACCAGAAGACCAGTCAGTAACCAGAAGACCAGTCAGTACACAGAAGCCAGTGCAGTAACCAAAGAAAGCAGTCAGTACAACAGAAGACACTAGAGAACACAGGGTCATACAGCACAGTCACCAGGTCAGTACAGTCCAGATGAGTCCAGTACGATAACCGAAGTGCGTACATGCAGGCAGAAGAGTCCAAGAGAAACACAGACGCGGTAGAGTACCAGACTACAGAGCCAGTACAGTACTCAGAAGACCAGTATAATCATTGTTGTCAACAAGATGCAATCTAAGAGAGTGAGTGACCTAATCAGGCAGTCGTAACAGTGCTGTCATAACGAAGCCGTAATCAGTTATTTAAGAAATGGGACCGTACAGCGCTGCGGTTTGTTGCTGGGTTGAGGGAGATGGATCATTAGTAGTAGATGCAAGTATGTGATAGTGCATAGGGTCAAGAGATCGATGGTAGAGGGATAAGTCTAGTTATCTTCAGAGTTTTGTGTAAGTCAGTTCTGTCAAGTCAAGGGTAGGATTAAAGGAGGGTCCATCTGCAGAAGAAGGTAAAGAAAGGCCGCAGACCCTTGCTGTCTGCTGGGTTCTCTGCTACTGGTCTTCTGTCGCACTGGTTCACTGCCTCTGACACTGGTCTTGTGTGTGTGCTATCGTGGTACGCACTGGTCTTGTGGTATGCACTGGTTGGACTGCACTGGTCTTGTGGGTTACTGCACTGGTCTTGTGGGTTACTGCACTGGTCTTTGGGTTACTGCACTGGTCTGTGGGTTACTGTACTGGTCTTCTGGGTTACTGTACCGGTACTGATGTCTTCGTGTTACTGTACTGGTCTCGTGTTGATGTCTGGTCTTCTGGGTTACTGCACTGGTCTTGTGGGTTACTGCACTGGTCTTGTGGGTTACTGCACTGGTCCTGTGGGTTACTGCACTGGTCTTGTGGGTTACTGTACTGGTCTTGTGGGTTACTGCACTGGTCCTGTGGGTTACTGCACTGGTCTTGTGGGTTACTGCACTGGTCTTGTGGGTTACTGTACTGGTCTTCTGTGTTACTGCACTGGTCATCCTCGTTACTGTCCTGGTCTTCTGTGTTACTGTACTGGTCTTCTGTGTTACTGTACTGGTCTTCTGTGTTACTGTACTGGTCTTCTGTGTTACTGTACCGGTCTTCTGTGTTACTGTACTGGTCTTTTGTGTTACTGTACTGGTCTTCAGTGTTGATGTGCTGGTCTTCTGTTTTTCTGCACTGGTCTTCTGTGTTACTGTACTGGTCTTCTGTGTTACTGTACTGGTCTTCTGTATTACTGTACTGGTCTTCTGTGTTACTGTACTGGTCTTCTGTGTTACTGTACTGGTCTTCTGTGTTACTGTACTGGTCTTCTGTGTTACTGTGCTGGTCTTGTGTGTTACTGTACTGGTCTTGTGTGTTACTGTACTGGTCTTCTGTGTTTCTGTACTGGTCTTCTGTATTACTATACTTGTCTTCAGTGTTACTGTACTGGTCTTCTGTGTTGATGTGCTGGTGTTCTGTGTTACTGCACTGGTCTTCTGTGTTACTGTACTGGTCTTCTGTGTTGATGTGATGGTCTTCTGTGTTGATATGCTGGTGTTCTGTGTTACTGCACTGTTCTTCTGTGTTACTTTACTGGTCTTCTGTGTTGATGTGATGGTCTTCTCGGTTACTGTACTGGTCTTCTGTGTTGATGTGCTGGTCTTCTGTGTTGATGTACTGGTCTTCTGGGTTACTGTACTGGTCTTCTGGGTTACTGTACTGGTCTTCTGGGTTACTGTACTGGTCTTCTGTGTTACTGTACTGGTCTTCTTGGTTACTGTACTGGTCTTCTATGTTGATGTACTGGTCCTCTGGGTTACTGTACTGGTCTTCTGTGTTACTGTACTGGTCTTCTGTGTTACTGTACTGGTCTTCTGTGTTACTGTACTGGTCTTCTGGGTTACTGTACTGGTCTTCTGTGTTGATGTACTTGTCTTCTGTGTTACTGTACTGGTCTTCTGTGTTGATGTGCTGGTCTTCTGTGTTGATGTGCTGGTCTTCTGTGTTGATGTACTGGTCTACCTGGAGTCTACCTGGAGAGAATTCCAGGGGTCAACGCCCCCGCGGCCCGGTCTTTGACCAGGCCTCCTGTTGGACCAGAGCCTGATCAACCAGGCTGTTACTGCTGGCCGCACGCAGTCCAACGTACGAACCACAGCCCTGCTGATCAGGTACCGACTTGGGGTGCCTGTCCACTGCCTGCTTGAAGACAGCCAGGGGCTTTTTGGTAATCCCCCTGATGTATGCTGGGAGGCAGTTGAACAATCTTGGGCCCTCTCACTTATTGTGTTGTCCCTCAACGTGCTAGTGGCACCCCTGCTCTTCATTGGGAGGATGTTACATCGCCTGCCGAGTCTTTTGCTTTCGTAGGGAGTGATTTTTGTGTGCAAGTTTGGTACTAAGCCCTCGAGAATTTTCCATGTGTATATTATAATGTATCTCTCCCGCCTGCGTTCTAGAGAGTACAGGTTTAGGAACTTCAAGCGTTCCCAGTAGTTGAGGTGGTTTATAGCGTGCGGTGAAGGTTCTCTGCACATTTTCAAGGTCAGCAATTTCACCCGCCTTGAAAGGTGCAGTTAGTGTGCAGCAATATTCCAGCCTAGATAGAACAAGCGATCTGTAAAGTGTCAACATGGGCTTGGGATCCCTTGTTTTGAAGGTTCTCATTATCCATCCTGTCATTTTTCGAGCAGATGCAATTGCTACATTGTTATTGTCCTTGAAGGTGAGATCCCCTGACATGATCACTCCCAGGTCTTTGACATTAGTGTTTTGCTCTATTGTGTAGTTGGAATTAGTTTTGTACTCCGATGAGATTTTAATTTCTTCACGTTTTCAGTATCTGAGTAATTGAAATTTCTCATCATTGAACTTCATATTGTTTTCTGCATCCCATTTAAAGATTTGGTTTGTCTGCTTGGATTCTTGCAGTGTCTTCAACGGTGGACACTGTCATACAGATTCGGGTGTCATCTGCAAAGGAAGACACAGCACTGTGGCTTATATCCCTGTCAATGTCTGATATGAGGATGAGGAATAAGATGGGAGCAAGTACTGTGCCTTGTGGAACAGAGCTTTTCACAGTAGCTGCCTCAGACTTTACTCTGTTGACTACTACTCTTTGTGTTCTACGTGTTAGGAAATTATAGATCCATCTACCAAGTTTTCCTGTTATTCTTTTATCACGCATTTTGTGTGTTATTACACCATGGTCACACTTGTCAAAGGCTTTTGCAAAATCTGTGTAGATAACATCTGCATTCTGTTTATCTTCTAGAGCATCCAGGACCTTGTCGTAGTGGTCCAGTAGTTGGGACAGACAGGAGCGGCCTGCTCTAAACCTATGCTGTCCTGGGTTGTGCAATTGATGGGTATCAAGATGGGTGGCGATCTTGCTTCTTAGAACTCTTTCAAAGATTTTTATGATATGGGACGTTAGCGCAATTGGTCTGTAGTTCTTTGCTATTGCTTTACTGCCCCCTTTGTGGAGTGGGGCTATGTCTGTTGTTTTTAGTAGCTGAGGCACGATCCCAGTGTCCATGCTCCCTCTCCATAGGATGTTAAAAGCATGTGATAGGGGCTTCTTGCAGTTCTTGATGAACACGGAGTTCCATGAGTCTGGGCCTGGAGCGGAGTGCATGGGCATGTCATTTATTGCCTTTTCGAAGTCTTCGAGGTCTTCTGTGTTACTGTACTCTTCTGAGTTTCTGCACTGGTCTTCTGGGTTACTGTACTGGTCTTCTGTGTTACTGTACTTGTTTTCTGTGTTGATGTACTGGTCTTCTGGGTTACTGCACTGGTCTTCTGGGTTACTGTACTGGTCTTCTGGGTTACTGTACTGGTCTTCTGGGTTACTGTACTTGTTGTGTGTTACTGCACTGGTCTTCTTTTATTCTGGTTCTGTTTTGATGTACTTGTCTTCATGTGTACTGTACTGGTCTTCTTGTTGATGTGCTGGTCTTCTTGTTCATCAGTCTGATTAGTCGACTCTGGGACGTCTGTCTTCGTGTTGATGTACTGGTCTTCTGGGGTTATGCACTGGTCTTCTGGGAATTCGTACTGGTCTTCTGGTTACTGCACTGATATTCTGGGTTACTGTACTGGTCTTCTGTGTTACTGTACGTCTGTCTTCTGTGTTATTGTACTGGTCTTCTGAGCTTACTGAGGGTCTTCAGGTTACTGCCCAGGTTTCTGGTTACTGTACTGGTCTTCTGGGTTACTGCACTGGTCTTTTGGGTTTCTGTACTTGTCTTCTGTGTTACTGTACTGGTCTTCTGGGTTACTATACTGGTCTTCTGTGTTGATGTACTGGTAGTGTAGGTTACAGTACTGGTCTTCTGTATTGATGTACTTGTCTTCTGTGTTACTGTACTGGTCTTCTGTGTTTATGTACTTGTCTTCTGGGTTACTGTACTGGTCTTCTGTGTTGATGTGCTAGTCTTCTGGGTTACTGTACTGGTCTTTTACTTTCTTACTTTTCTTTGTGTTTACTGTACTGGTCTTCTGTGTTACTGCACTGGTCTTCTGTGTTACTGTACTGGTCTTCTGTGTTACTGTACTTTTTTTGTGTTACTGTACTGGTCTTCTGTGTTACTGCACTGGTATTCTGTGTTACTGTACTGGTCTTCTGTGTTGATGTGCTGGTCTTCTGGGTTTCTGCACTGGTCTTCTGTGTTACTGTACTGGTCTTCTGTGTTACTGCACTGGTCTTCTGTGTTACTGTTCTGGCATTCTGTGTTACTGTACTGGTCTTCTGTGTTACTGTACTGATCTTCTGTGTTACTGTACTGGTCTTCAGTGATACTGTACTCTACTGGTCTTCTGTGTTGATGTGCTGGTGTTCTGTGTTACTGCACTGGTCTTGTGTGTTACTGCACTGGTCTTCTGTGTTACTGTACTGGTCTTCTGTGTTACTGTACTGGTCTTCTGTGTTGATGTGATAGTCTTCTGAGTTACTGTACTGGTCTTCTGTGTTGATGTGCTGGTCTTCTGTGTTACTGTACTGGTCTTCTGTGTTACTGTACTGGTCTTCTGTGTTGATGTACTTGTCTTCTGTGTTACTGTACTGGTCTTCTGTGTTTATGTACTTGTTTTCTGGGTTACTGTACTGGTCTTCTGTGTTGATGTGCTAGTCTTCTGGGTTACTGTACTGGTCTTTTGTGTTAGTGTTCTGGTCTTCTGTGTTACTGTACTTTTCTTTTGTGTTACTGTACTGGTCTTCTGTGTTACTGCACTGGTCTTCTGTGTTACTGTACTGGTCTTTTGTGTTACTGTATTTTTCTTTTGTGTTACTGTACTGGTCTTCTGGGTTACTGCACTGGTCTTCTGGGTTACTGTACTGGTCTTCTGGGTTACTGTACTGGTCTTCTGTGTTACTTTACTGGTCTTCTGGGTTACTGTACTGATCTTCTGTGTTGATGTACTGGTTTTCTGGGTTACTGTACTGGTCTTCTGTGTTACTGTACTGGTCTTCTGTGTTACTGTACTTGTCTTCTGTGTTACTGTACTGGTCTTCAGTGTTACTGTACTGTACTGGTCTTCAGTGTTACTGTACTCTACTGGTCTTCTGTGTTACTGTACTGGTCTTCTGTGTTACTGTACTGGTCTTCTGTGTTCCTGTATTGTCTTCTGCGTTACTGCACTGTTCTTCTGTGTTGATGTGCTTGTCTTCTGTGTTATTGTACTGGTCTTCAGTGTTACTGTACTCTACTGGTCTTCTGGGTTACTGTACTGGTCTTCAGTGTTACTGTACTGGTCTTCTGTGTTACTGTACTGGTCTTCTGTGTTGATGTCCTGGTCTTCTGGGTTACTGTACTGGTCTTCTGTGTTACTGTACTGGTCTTCTGTGAGAGAACCTTCAAAACCAGGGATGCCAAGCCCATGTTGACACTTTACAGATCGCTTGTTCTATCTAGGCTGGAATATTGCTGCACACTAACTGCACCTTTCAAGGCGGGTGAAATTGCTGATCTTGAAATTGTGCAGAGAACCTTCACCACAAGCATAAGTGCGATAAACCACCTCAACTACTGGGAACGCTTGAAGTTCCTAAACCTGTACTCTCTAGAACGCAGGCGGGAGAGATACATTATTATATACACATGGAAAATTCTCGAGGGCTTAGTACCAAACTTGCACAAAATCACTCCTACGAAAGCAAAAGACTCGGCAGGCGATGTAACATCCCCAATGAAGAGCAGGGTGCCACTAGCACGTTGAGGGACAACACAATAAGTGTCATGGGCCCAAGATTGTTTAACTGCCTCCCAGCATACATCAGGGGATTACCAACAAACCCTGGCTGTCTCAGCAGGCACTGGACAGGCACCTAAAGTCGGTACCTGACCAGCCGGGCTGTGGTTCGTACATTGGACTGCGTGCGGCCAGCAGTAACAGCCTGGTTGATCAGGCTCTGGTCCAACAGGAGGCCTGGTCACGGACCGGGCCGCGGGGGCGTTGACCCCTGGAATTCTCTCCATGTAGACTCCAGGTACTGTACTTTTCTTTTGTGTTACTGCACTGGTCATCTGTGTTACTATACTGGTCTTCTGTGTTACTGTACTGGTCTACTGTGTTACTGTACTGGTCTTCTGTGTTACTGCACTGGTCATCTGTGTTACTGTACTGGTCTTCTGTGTTACTGTACTGGTCTTCTGTGTTACTGTACTGGTCTTCTGTGTAACTGTACTGGTCTTCTGTTTTACTGTACTGGTCTTCTGGGTTACTGCACTGGTCTTCTGGGTTACTGCACTGGTCTTCTGGGTTACTGCACTGGTCTTCTGGGTTACTGCACTGGTCTTCTGGGTTACTGTACTGGTCTTCTGGGTTACTGTACTGGTCTTCTGTGTTACTGTACTGGTCTTCTGTGTTTCTGTCCTGGTCTTCTGTGTTTCTGCACTGGTCTTCTGTTTTACTGTACTGGTCTTGTGTGTTACTGTACTGGTCTTGTATGTTACTGTACTGGTCTTCTGTGTTACTGTACTGGTCTTCTGTGTTACGTACTGGTCTTCTGTGTTACTGACTGGTCTTCTGTGTTACTGTACTGGTCTTCTGTGTTATGTGTACTGGTCTTCTGGTTACTGTACTGTCTTCTGTGTTATGTCTGGTCTTCTGTTATGTACTGGTCTTCTGGTTACTGTACTGGTCTTCTGGGTTACTGTACTGGTCTTCTGGGTTACTGTACTGGTCTTCTGTGTTACTGTACTGGTCTTCTGGTTACTGTACTGGTCTTCTGTGTTACTGTACTGGTCTTCTGGGTTACTGTACTGGTCTTCTGTGTTACTGTACTGGTCTTCTGTGTTACTGTACTGGTCTTCTGTGTTACTGTACTGGTCTTCTGGGTTACTGTACTGGTCTTCTGTGTTGATGTACTGGTCTTCTGTGTTACTGTACTGGTTCTTCTGTTGTTGTGTACTTGTGTTATGTCTGGTCTTCTGTGTTGATGTCTGGTCTTCTGGTTACTGTACTGGTCTTCTGTGTTACTGTACTGTCTTCTGGGTTACTGTACTGGTCTTTGGGTTACTGACTGGTCTTCTGGGTTACTGTACTGGTCTTCTGGTTACTGTACTGGTCTTCTGGGTTCTGACTGTCTTTGTGTTACTGACTGGTCTTCTGGTTACTGTACTGGTCTCTGTTTATGTACTGTCTTCTGGTTACTGTACTGGTCTTCTGTGTTATGTCTGGTCTTCTGTGTTATGTCTGGTTTCTGGTTATGTACTGTCTTCTGGTTACTGTACTGGTTCGGTTATTACTTTCGTTATGCTGGTCTGGTACGTGCTTGTTGCTGTCTTCTGGTTTGTACTGTTCTGTTATGAGTCTTCTGTTACTGTCTGTTTGGTTCTGGCTTCGGTTACTGACTGGTTCGTTATGAGGTCTTCGTTCTGTACTGGTCTTCGTTACTTCTGGTTAGTCTGTCTGTTACTCTGGTCTTCTGGATGTACTGTCTTCTGGTTATGCTGGTCTCGGTTATGTCTGTCTTCGGTTATGTCTGTCTTCTGTTGTCTGTCTCGGTTATGTACTGGTCTTCTGGATGACTGTCTTGTTATTATCTTCTGTTACTGCTGTCTCTGTTATTACTGTCTTCTGTTACTGACTGGTTTCTGGTATGTACGTCTTCTGTTACTGTCTTCGGTTATGACGGTCTTCGGTACTGACTGGTCTTCTGTTATGACTGGTCTTCTGTTACTGTACTGGTCTTCTGGGTTACTGTACTGGTCTTCTGGGTTACTGTACTGTCTTCTGTGTTACTGTACTGGTCTTCTGTGTTACTGTACTGGTCTTCTGTGTTATGTACTGGTCTTCTGGTTACTGTACTGGTCTTCTGTGTTGATGTACTGGTCTTCTGTGTTCTGTCTGGTCTTCTGTGTTATGTACTGGTCTTCTGGGTTACTGTACTGGTCTTCTGTGTTGATGTACTGGTCTTCTGGGTTACTGACTGGTCTTCTGGTTACTGTACTGGTCTTCTGGTTACTGACTGGTCTTCTGGGTTACTGTACTGGTCTTCTGTGTTACTGTCTGGTCTTCTGTTACTGGTCTTCTGTGTTATGTACTGGTCTTCTGGTTATGCTGGTCTTCTGGGTTACTGTACTGGTCTTCTGTGTTACTGTACTGGTCTTCTGGGTTACTGACTGGTCTTCTGTGTTACTGACTGGTCTTCTGGTTACTGTACTGTCTTCTGTGTTACTGTACTGGTCTTCTGTGTTACTGTACTGGTCTTCTGTGTTATGTACTGGTTCTGTGTTACTGTACTGGTCTTCTGTGTTACTGTACTTGGTCTTCTGTGTTACTGTACTGGTCTTCTGTGTTATGTACTGGTCTTCTGGTTACTGTACTGGTCTTCTGTGTTATGACTGTCTTCTGGTAGTCTTTCTGTGTTACTGTACTGGTCTTCTGTGTTACTGTACTGTCTTCTGGTTACTGACTGGTCTTCTGTGTTACTGTCTGGTCTTCTGTGTTACTGTACTGGTCTTCTGTGTTACTGTACTGGTCTTCTGTGTTACTGTACTGGTCTTCTGTGTTACTGTACTGGTCTTCTGTGTTACTGTACTGGTCTTCTGGGTTACTGTACTGGTCTTCTGTGTTACTGTACTGGTCTTCTGTGTTACTGTACTGGTCTTCTGTGTTACTGTACTGGTCTTCTGTGTTACTGTACTGGTCTTCTGGGTTACTGTACTTTCTGGTCTTTTCTGTGTTACTGTACTGGTCTTCTGTGTTACTGTACTGGTCTTCTGGTTACTGTACACTGGTCTTCTGTGTTGATGTGCTGGTTTCTGTGTTACTGACTGGTCTTGTGTTGTGTACTGGCTTCTGGTTCTACTTCTTGTGTTACTGTACTGGTCTTCTGTGTTACTGTACTGGTCTTCTGTGTTATGTACTGGTCTTCTGGTTACTGTACTGGTCTTCTGTGTTATGTGCTGGTCTTCTGTGTTATGTACTTGTCTTCTGTGTTGATGTGCTGTCTTCTGGTTACTGTACTGGTCTTCGTGTTAGTGTTACTGGTCTTCTGTGTTACTGTACTGGTCTTCTGTGTTACTGTATGGTCTTCTGTGTTACTGTACTGGTCTTCTGTGTTACTGCACTGGTCTTGTGGGTTACTGTACTGGTCTTCTGGGTTACTGTACTGGTCTTCTGTGTTACTGTACTGGTCTTCTGTGTTACTGTACTGGTCTTCAGTGATACTGTACTCTACTGGTCTTCTGTGTTGATGTGCTGGTGTTCTGTGTTACTGCACTGGTCTTCTGTGTTACTGCACTGGTCTTTTGTGTTACTGTACTGGTCTTCTGTGTTACTGTGTTACTGGGAGTGATCATGTCAGAGGATCTCACCTTCAAGGACCATAAAAAAGTAGCAATTGCATCTGCTCGGAAAATGACAGGATGGATAATAAGAACCTTTAAAACCAGGGATGCCAAGCCCATGTTGACACTTTACAGATCGCTTGTTCTATCTAGGCTGGAATATTGCTGCACACTAACGGCACCTTTCAAGGCGGGTGAAATTGCTGACCTTGAAAATGTGCAGAGAACCTTCACCGCACGCATAGGTGTGATAAACCACCTCAACTACTGGGAACGCTTGAAGTTCCTAAACCTGTACTCTCTAGAACGCAGGCGGGAGAGATACATTATTATATACACATGGAAAATTCTCGAGGGCTTAGTACCAAACTTGCACACAAAAATCACTCCCTACGAAAGCAAAAGGCTCGGCAGGCGATGTAACATCCCCCCAATGAAGAGCAGGGGTGCCACTAGCACGTTGAGGGACAACACAATAAGTGTCAGGGGCCCAAGATTGTTCAACTGCCTCCCAGCATACATCAGGGGGATTGCCAACAAACCCCTGGCTGTCTTCAAGCAGGCACTGGACAGGCACCTAAAGTCGGTACCTGACCACCTGGGCTGTGGTTCGTACGTTGGACTAGTCTATTTTACATTATTCCTAATGGGGATAAATTCGTTTGGTAATGGCACTTGAACAGCATTCTGGAATCAAAAAATATCGTTACCCGAGGTAACACTGTACTTTCTTCAGTCGGTTTCCTAACAATTTCGCAAACATTTTATAATCCGCATTCATTAATGACAAGGGTCCCTTTTTTTTTAATTAAGAACACCACACCAGTTCCTTGCCCCATCCCAATATACCCCTCCTCCTTCATTGTGTTAAATAGTACTAGTAAATACTCCAATGTACCTGATAAAATTCATTTATCATCCCATCCAACCAAGGCGCTTTCCCTTTACTTGACCCATTCACTGCCTCCCATACTTCCTTCTCACTAATAGGCCCCTCCAAATATACAAGATCATTATCTCCTAAACGCCACAACATCCCTTGCAGAACCACACCTGCCTCCCGTTCACCCACCTCATCATGTTCCAAATACTTGAAACCATTTGTCCGCATACATTCCAATCCCTTCAGTAGTACATAATTGCTGCCACTGCACATAGCTCCCCAAAGCCTCTTCCACCTCCATGTGAAACCGTCATACACTCCCTCTTCTTCCTACACCTATTTAATACATACTTTGACGGCCATAAAACATCTTCCAGCCCCGCCTGCTCACGGTAAGCATTGAACCACTCATACTGTATACATCTCAGCTTATTTTTCAACTCCCTGACTTCCTTCATATCAACCCCCCCTTGTGTTTCATAGCATGTTCCAAATAACCCCTCTAAATACCTATGCAATCCATATGACCAACACACCTCCTCCCTTCCCAATTTCTTATAAAACCTCTGTATTTCCTCTTTTGCTACTGTTTCCCACCAATTAATTAAGTCCCCTCCATTTCCCACCAGGCGTTTACCCTGCCTCCACATCCCCTTCCACCATTGTGCAAAAAACTCCCGATGATCTTCCCCACACAGTAACATCCAATTCAGCTTCCAATATCCCCCAAACCACTTCACTGCCCCGTCCCAATGCACATCTGCTATAACTCCCCTATGAGCAGAAAAGCCAACATCTATTGTGTGTATACTCCCAACCCTCTCCATATCTGACCTATAAATTCTATCCAAACGGGCAGCATATGCATGTCTAAAAAATGTATTCTCCACCAACTCCCCCCTCCACATCCTTTAAACCTGCCCCATTCAACACGTCCCATAAAGTCCCCAACACACACACCGCGCCCCTAGGCTTACATCCTTACATCTTATGACGAATTCCAATCACCTCCAACGAGCACAACCACCGGCAGTCCTCCCAGTGCATACACTAAATTATCCCGCACAAACTCATCCTTGATAGTCCTAGAAAATTCTGCTAGCATGTAAACCCCAATGAAGCACACTCATATGCCACCCCATTCCCCATCTACCCTAACAATATGTCCTTCCCCGCACTCCTCTTATGCTATCAATCAAAAGGGCTTGATACCTTTATAACCACGCAACCCCACCCTTCAATTTGAAAGAAGACCCGCATACACATCATACCCATCCACACGTAAATCCTATCAATCTTGAAATTATGCTCCTCTATAAAACCCACTTTTAATTCCAAAGCATCTCAACATCACCCAACCCACTTCTTTAACTCACCCACAACCCATTAACATTTAGTGTTATACAAATGAAAACACTGACGTGGGTTTGCCTTTCGACCTTGATTGTTGCATCATTCCAGGGGCCCCGAACTCCCACCTTTACCCACACTCTTCCCAAACTTACCCCTTTCACCCCCTTTAGGGGAACCCCGCCTTACCCTGTTGCGACACAACCATCAAAGGTTTCTTACACGACCTTTGTGCCAGTGTCAAAATGTCTCTCCATCTGAAGAGGCTACAGATCTCTTGCGTGATTCCCCGACGCCATCATGCCATTTTCACTGTCTCCTCCTCATCCTTTTCATGCTCATGCACATCCACCCTCACAGTCTCATGCACTAGTACATTCTTCCCTTCCGCATCTGCATCCATCTCTACACCATACACCGGTACCTCCGTACACAATGAAACTCCTGCCTCACTCAATTCCGTCAGGCCTTCATCCAAAAGGTTTTCCAACACTTTCTCCAGTGCCTCGTCATGACAATCCCTCACAGGGGTCTCCTCGTCCTCTGGCACCCATTGTGGGACCCCGGGTCCTCTGAGGAGTGTTTGACTGGTGCCCATGCTGCTCCACTATTTCACTCCAAGACCTAGGAGCCACATCATGCCCCCCAAGTGGACCATCATTCATGTCTATCGAACCTCCACTTCTCTCTGTGTCTGAAACCGCTGCTGTGCTTTCTTTGGACAATCCATCGCTACGTGGTCATAAGTGTCACACATGCAACACGTCCTCCTCTGTTCCACGTATGTCATGTACTCCTGCATCCTGAAGGCAGGCATAAGTACATACGATGGTATGGGCTTCTGAATGGTCATCTTCACCAAATAGGAGCCTTCCATGAGCCCCTCAAATGGCCCTTCTCACCATTCCCCACATTAGCCTCATGTACTATGCCACAGGCCTGGAAGACGTCCATTAAATCCACAGGGTCCGCTTCAAATGGGACGTTATGCACTCTGATCCGTATATGTGCGTGGAACATCCCTCAATCTCACTTCCATAGTAGCGTTGACAACATAAACATGGTCCTGATGCATGTCAACCAGTCGTTCATACGATAGAACTTCATACCATTAAGAGCAACTCCATGCAAATCACCAATATCTATGTTGTATGTATCTTGCAAGATCAATGGTAAAACCATAGACACAGTCGCCGGCTGCAGGGCTCCCTTCACCAATTCTAGACAAACTGTGTTGATGTGTTGCCTTCCGGAAGTCGCCATATTGGAGAAAATAAAAGTATCACACCTCTCCACCAGGAGGCAGAGCACCTGCATCCGCTCAAACAGCTAGATGGAAGCCCCAGCCCGCTTCCATCTAGCGGGCTGGGCAAAACCACAGTTCCTGGTTGTCTGAGGTGTTTTAGTTACTACTCCTGGTAGTAGTAACCTTACCTGGTGTGGGGTGAAGTTTGGAAAATAACTTCACCTCCACTCTTCTCCTGATCAGGTAAGGTGATCTACCAGGAGTATTTCTGGTCGTTGTTTTTATGGTTACCAGTTGGCATACCTCCCTTGCTTTCTTCAGTGTTATATTTGCTTAACTTGTGGTAATCAGTGTATTTTCTTTCTTATCAGCTCTGCTGCTGGCCTGGTCAGCCCGTGTAGATGCCAAGATATAAAGGAGCAAGATTCAAGTCTATCAGACTTAGAGGATTTCGACTACTCCTCATTGCTGCATCTTCCTACTTACTTCAACCAAGTAGCACAGGAGAATCCATAACAACGGATAAGATACTATCTGCTCAGGATAACCTACACCGTCTCGTCAACACAGCCCCAGTGGCCTGGTGGCTAAAGCTCTCACTTCACGCACGGAGGGCCCGGGTTCAATTCCCGGGGGGCGGAAACATTTCGAAGTGTTTCTTTACACACACACATACAACAGGCCTAGTGTCTAATCGACATGTGCCTAGGACAAAAATGGTAACTAACCTGAGAATTCTTCTGGGCCATACATTCTCCTACCCAACACCGTACTTGAACCAACAATGGCCATATTTTCATTAACTTTTTATTAAAAACTTAAAACATCCATCTTCATTATTAAACCTGGAGTCTTTATTTATTTATATTTCTATATTTTTTTTCCGATCAGGTGGAAGGCGTTCCAATGACAAACCAGTTCGTAGTTTCAAAAACCGCCTTGGGCTAGCGCCCGAGCAGGCAGTCGAGATCCAGGCTTGGTCGAGACAGGATGTGTCGCTAGACGACTTGCATTACTCCTCCAGTAAAACCAGAAGCAACCACATTGAAGTATTATTTTACACCTATCACTTAAACTTACTACCAAACCTCCATGACAAATATGTCGGCAGTGATGGGATGTTTGTTGACATCCATGATAATATACACTTAGAAAGTCTTGGAGTTACTAGTCCCAAATTTACACACGGAAATCACTCCCTATGAAAGTAAAATACTCTGCAGGCGGTGCAACATACCCCAATTAAAAGCAGGGGCGCCATGAGTACACTAAGAGATAACACAATAAGTATCAGGGGCTCAAGACTGTTCAACTGCTTCTCAGCATACATAAGGAGGATTACCAATAGACCCCTGGCTGTCTTCAAGAGGGAGCTGGACAGACATCTAAAGTCAGTACCTGACCAGTCGGGCCGTGTTTCAACGTTAGTTTGCATGCGGCCAGCAGTAACAGCCTGGTTGATGAGGCCCTGATCCACCACGAGGCATGATCATGGACCGGGCCGCGGGGGCGTTGACTCCCGGAACACCTCCCAGGTTTACTCGAGGTAACCACAGAGGATGGCGCTGCTCTAATACGGCGACTCCAGGCAACTTCTAGGAAACAGAGGGGGGGATGCTTGCAAAGGCAAAAAAATCTAGCATCTTGACGTCTTAGAGACTAAAACCTTTTCAGTGGTGCTAAAATCTCTTTTTGCTTTACCTGGTATTGTCAGCTATTGGCAGGCAACAGGAGAGATACACTTGACCGTTATACTTACTGGTGCAGAGAAGCAGACACTCCCTGCAGGACACCATCACACAAACTTCTACAAACTATGAATGCTCAAAATACAGAAATCTACAAGGATTCTAATCACTGCTGCCACCATATTTGTAATGGAGGTTTGGTAGTGGGTTCTTTGAGTGACATTTGTAGAATAATACTTATCCAAACCTCCACCACATTGTGTGTGTACTTCTGAGCACAACGCTTTCAAATTACGTTTACTAGACGTTCAGTGGTCTCTGATCATCCATTGAACCTATACGGCTCACGTATCCCAGAATATGATAGTCAGGTTTCTCGGCCTCCTGTTTGACTGCCGATTGTCCTGGAAACCTCACATTACCTCTCTGAAGGCGACTTGTCATAGCCGACTGAACCTCCTTAAAGCCCAAGCACATCTTTCATGGGGGACTGATTGTAGAACTCTTCTTCGCCTGCATTCAGCCCTAATTTTATCGAAACTCGATTATGGTGACTAGATATATTCGGCTGCCTCCCCTGCTACTCTTTCCAGCCTTAATCCCATCCATCACCAGCGATTGCGTTTATGCCTTGGTGCATTTCGTTCTTTCCCGGTTGAGAGCCTCTATGTAGAAGCGAACATTCCATCCTTGTCCGATCGTCGTGATGCACATTGCCTTCGCTATTATGTTCGCTTTCATGACTTCCGCAATCCTTCCATGTATAGGATTGTCACAGATATTAGTAGACGCTCTTTATTTGTTCGTCGACCCTGTTTACTTCGTCCCTTTTCTCTTCGTCTACATTAACTCTTGTCTTCCCTTCAATTACCACCTTTCTATGTTCATGTGACATCTCCCTTTCCCCTATTCCCTTGGGAAGTTCCTACTGTCCGTGTCTGTTCCTTTCCTCTGCCTTGCGCAAAAGCCCAACTACCTACGGCGGCTTCTCCCTCTCTTTTTCTAGACCATTTCCATTCTCATTTCCATGCCATCGCAGTGTACACCGATGGTTCTAAGTCATCAGACGGCGTCGGATTTGTAGCAGTGTTTCTGGACAGCATTGTGCGAGGGCATCTATTAACCTCAGCTAGCATATTTACAGCTGAATTGTATGCCATTCTAGTGGCACTTATCCGTATTGTATCTATGCCTGTGTCACCATTTGTGGTCGTTTCAGACTCCCTTAGTTCCTTACAGGCTATACGAAAATTTGATACACCTCACCCCCTAGTTCTTCGTATCCAACTTTGGTTATGCAGTATCTCTAGCAAACACAAATATATTGTTTTTTTCTGGGTCCCTGGTCATGTTGACGTACAGGGCAATGAACAGGCAGACACTGTTGCGCGGTCAGCAGTTTCATATAGAGGTGTTCCATTCACGGACTATTTTGCAGTCATTGCTGTAGTGGGTGTAGGTTAAATATTTTACCTTTACCTACTACAGACAATAATTCCTCAATCCTGGGTAAAGGATATCTTTCACAATGAATTTGCTCATTTACATATTTAAAATCCCCACAAATTCTCATAGACTTACAGTCAGCCTTCAGTACTGGCACAATAGGTACAGACCATTCACTATGCGATATAGGCTCAATAATGCCTTTATGCACTAGTTTTTCTAATTCTTCCTCAATCATCTCTTTGTGAAAAAATGGTACTGGCCTTGCTTTCACAAACTTAGGGACAGCATCACTTTTCACATGAATTTGTGCCACGATGCTGGAGATAGGTTTACTAGAATCTACCCTAAAATTATCATTTCTTCAGCACTGTCTAGTTTGTTAATTTTGGTAGATTCATCCAATCCAGCAAAGTAAATCCCTACCTTTTTCATGAGGTCTTTCCCACACAAGTTACTATTATTGGATTTCACTACATAAAACACTTGTGACACCTCTAATTTATTATATCTTACCGGCAAAACCACCTGTCCCAGAAGGTTTATTTTCCCATTATCATATGTAGTTACCCTCCTAGAACATGGTTCAATGTGCCCCTTTACTGCCTCTACCCAGTCTTTGGATAAAGTCGAGATGGACGCCCCACTGTCAATCTCAAAGGGTACCTGTTTATTGTTAATGATAAACCCATATTTCTCTGCCTTCATGGAAAACACACTATCCTCTAAGGCATATAAGCTCATCACTTCCTCATCTGCCGAACTATCACCGCCATCCAGCACCTTAATTGACTTTGTTCTAGGATATCTAGGTGATTGCTGTGTCCTTGCTGTCCTGTTTTTTTCAATACTCGATTTTGATACAGCCTTAGGAGACACTTTTGACGATTTCTCTCTACACACTCTTCTCAAGTGGCCTTTCTTATGACACTTATTACAGAAAAAGTCTTTAAACCTACAAGTACTACTACTGTGCTGGAACCCACAATGTTTACATTTCACAGCATTAATCACTTGTACCGCAGGAGCAGAGTTCTGATCTGTAACAAATGCCTGTTCCAAGTTCAAAAGTTTGTCAAATAGTTTTGCAGACTGCACACTTTGCAAATCCAAATTTTATGCAACTAGGTGAGGAAAATATACTTCATCCACCACCGCCATAAACAACTGGTCCCTCACTCTGGGGTCAAATTGTCCCCCAAAGGTACAGTTCACAGCCAATGCTTTTAAATCTGTATATAATTCATGCAAGGACTCACCCTGTCGTTTCTTCCTCTGCTGAAAAGCCAACAAACTGCGGTGGTAGGCTGGTTTCACTGCATAATAACTTTTCAGTGCCGCTACCAAGTCGTCGTAACGCTTCGTGTGTGGTAAATCTGGTGCACACACATTACCTAAAACACTGTAAGTTTCTGATCCCAGGGACACTAGCAAGAAATTCCTCTTGTTATCTTGCTCTTTAATTCCTAAGTGAGCGAAATTGGCTTCCAACAAGCTTAGCCAGAGCTCCAAAGAAATCTTACGTGGGTCGAAAGGTTCCAACCTTCCTTGTGCTGCCATGCTGCCACTTGTAGTAGTCAACAGAGTAAAGTCTGAGGCAGCTACTGTGAAAAGCTCTGTTCCACAAGGCACAGTACTTGCTCCCATCCTATTCCTCATCCTCATATCAGACATTGACAGGGATATAAGCCACAGTGCTGTGTCTTCCTTTGCAGATGACACCCGAATCTGTATGACAGTGTCCACCGTTGAAGACACTGCAAGACTCCAAGCAAACATAAACCAAATCTTTAAATGGGCTGCAGAAAACAATATGAAGTTCAATGATGAGAAATTTCAATTACTCAGATACGGAAAACGTGAAGAAATTAAAATCTCATCGGAGTACAAAACTAATTCCAACCACACAATAGAGCGAAAAACTAATGTCAAAGACCTGGGAGTGATCATGTCAGAGGATCTCACCTTCAAGGACCATAACAATGTAGCAATTGCATCTGCTCGAAAAATGACAGGATGGATAATGAGAACCTTCAAAACAAGGGATGCCAATCCCATGTTGACACTTTACAGATCGCTTGTTCTATCTAGGCTGGAATATTGCTGCACACTAACTGCACCTTTCAAGGCGGGTGAAATTGCTGACCTTGAAAATGTGCAGAGAACCTTCACCGCACGCATAAGTGCGATAAACCACCTCAACTACTGGGAACGCTTGAAGTTCCTAAACCTGTACTCTCTAGAACGCAGGCGGGAGAGATACATTATTATATACACATGGAAAATTCTCGAGGGCTTAGTACCAAACTTGCACACAAAAATCACTCTGTACGAAAGCAAAAGACTCGGCAGGCGATGTAACATTCCCCCAATGAAGAGCAGGGGTGCCACTAGCACGTTGAGGGACAACACAATAAGTGTGAGGGGCCCAAGATTGTTCAACTGCCTCCCAGCATACATCAGGGGGATTACCAACAAGCCCCTGGCTGTCTTCAAGCAGGCACTGGACAGGCACCTCAAGTCGGTACCTGATCAGCCGGGCTGTGGTTTGTATGTTGGACTGTGTGCGGCCAGCAGTAACAGCCTGGTTGATCAGGCTCTGGTCCAACAAGAGGCCTGGTCACAGACCGGGCCGCAGGGGCGTTGACCCCTGGAATTCTCTCCAGGTAGACTCCAGGTATCACCGTTCTGCTGCAATGTCCTCGGCTGGCAATATCCCTACTACTTCAGGCCACATTGGCCCACTATCCTTGGCTCTGATGATCCCATCCTCGTCGCCACTGTAGTGGTTGTAGGTTATTGAAAAGCTGAGTAACCATAACAATGTACTCTCCAAGGCCGCTTCATAACAATAACAACAATAACAAAACAATTATAAATGACTGAACCAAACAAACAGTATTCAATCCTCCTACTGCTCCCAATCCCTTACAATTGCTACCCACCTTCGCACCCATTGGCAACAACGCTGGTTTTACCTGCTAAATAACAAACTTCATTCTATTAAACCAAGTATAGGTTTCTGGCCTTCTTCTTGTCACCAATGTCGTGGTCGGGAGACTACACTCTCACATCTTCGCATTGGCCACA
>WNWK01019313.1:0-27500 GCA_009830355.1 Cherax destructor
AAAGGTGTGAGTCTCCCAGTGTAAGTATGCTGAGAGGTGTGTGTCTCTCAGTGTATGTATGCTGAGAGGTGTGTGTCTCTCAGTGTATGTATGCTGAGAGGTGTGTGTCTCTCAGTGTATGTATGCTGAGAGGTGTGTGTCTCTCAGTGTATGTATGCTGAGAGGTGTGTGTCTCTCAGTGTATGTATGCTGAGAGGTGTGAGTTAATCAGTGTATGTATGCTGAGAGGTATGTGTCTCTCAGTGTATGTATGCTGAAAGGTGTGAGTCTCTCGGTGTATGTATGCTGAGAGGTGTGAGTCTCTCAGTGTATGTATGCTGAGAGGTGTGAGTCTCTCAGTGTATGTATGCTGAGAGGTATGTGTCTCTCAGTGTATGTATGCTGATAGGTATGTGTCTCTCAGTGTATGTATGCTGAGAGGTGTGAGTCTCTCAGTGTATGTATGCTGAGAGGTGTGAGTCTCTCAGTGTATGTATGCTGAGAGATGTGAATCTCTCAGTGTATGTATGCTGAGAGGTGTGTGTCTCTCAGTGTATGTTTACTGAGAGGTGTATGTCTGTCAGTGTATACTGAGAGGTGTATGTCCCACAGTGTATGTATACTGAGAGGTGTATGTCTGTCAGTGTATGTTGAGATGTGTATGTCTGTCAGTGTATGCTGAGAGGTGTATGTCTGTCAGTGTATGCTGAGAGGTGTATATCTGTCAGTGTATGCTGAGAGGTGTATGTCTGTCAGTATATGCTGAGAGGTGTATGTCTGTCAGTGTATGCTGAGAGGTGTATGTCTGTCAGTGTATGCTGAGAGGTGTATATCTGTCAGTGTATGCTGAGAGGTGTATGTCTGTCAGAGTATGTGTACTAATAATATTTTGATCGGTATTGCAGTTATACAAGTGTTATTGACTGGTGGTGCACAAGTGATATGCTGCCTTTATGACCCTCGTGCAGTGCATAGATGTGCACACACATGAAGACAGATGTGTATACATCAAAACAGATGTGTATTCACATGAAGATAGATGTGTATACACATCAAGAGTAATATATCATAACACGACTTTGCAAGGTCCCAAAATTACCACTGCAACACGACTTTGAAAGGTCCCAAAACCACCACTGCAACACGACTTTGCAAAGTTCAAAAACCACCACTGCAATACAACTTTTCAAGGTCCCAAAACTACCACTGCAACACAACTTTTCAAGGTCCCAAAACTACCACTGCAACACAACTTTCCAAGGTCCCAAAATCACCACTGCAACACGACTTTCCAAGGTCCCAAAACCACCGTTGCAACACAACTTTCCAAGGTCCCAAAATCACCACTGCAACACGACTTTCCAAGGTCCCAAAACCACCACTGCAACACAACTTTTCAAGGTCCCAAAACCACCACTGCAACTCAACTTTACAAGGTCCTAAAATCATCACTGCAACACGACTTTCCAAGGTCCTAAAATCATCACTGCAACACGACTTTGCAAGGTCCTTAAATCACCACTGCAACACGACTTTTCAAGGTCCTCATATTTATAAGACGACTTCTCAAAGACTTTATTAATATATTATTGAGAATTTATTAACGGAAGTAATATTCAAGTTTATTCTCCCCTTAATTGTATCATTACCTCATAATATGTCAGCCATCCTGAGAGATGGACTATGATAGGGAAACATAGTTCTACTTCCCACTATATAACTATCGTATAGAATAGTAGTAGTACACTGCTGGTGTTCCCACTATGTAACTGTCGTTTCGAATACGTAAAACTTGCGTTTTTGGCTTAAATAACATCGCACTTCTTGCCAAATAGGGCAAGCAAAAATTTGTGTATTCAATAATTTCGCAAAAATCATTCTGAACCTAACGGAAAAAATATATTTCATTGTGTTTGTTTATTATTAAATTATTGTAAGCCTATATAAAATATACTTAGTAGGATTAGGCTAAATCAAATTGCGCTTGTTATAATAAGGTTAGGTAAGTTTCCTAAGGTTCCTTTGGTACCAAATCATTGATTTTGATATTAACATAAATGAAAAAAAATATCTCTTTAAATGTATAAGAGAAATTTTTAGAAAGAACTTAATTTTAAATGAGTTCTTGATAATTGACCAGTTATACCTATTCGGCACGACATTACTATCATACAGACTAGTGTAGCAGCACACTGTGGGTGTCTCTGTTTTGTTGCAAGATTCCCTGCAGCCAGGTGGGTGCAATAGTACGCTTGTAAACAACAGAATTGCCGGCCAATAAATTTATCTCTACATCAAATTAATTAGCAACGTTAATAGTTTCATTTAATTAATTGGGCTATAATTAATTAAGTTCATTAGGGAGTCTCTGAACACACATCATGGGGTGCATGAAATGGATCACCAGAGTGGATTTATTCTGTCAATAAATATTTAGCTGTCAGTTTGTGGGAAACTTATTGGACTCCCGGAGATCGTCTGTCGGGTGAATGAGTGGTGTTGGAGGGTGAGTGGGTGTTGGAGGGTGAGTGGGTGTTGGAGGGTGAGTGGGTGTTGGAGGGTGAGTGGGTGTTGGAGATGTGGGAGGAGTGGGTGTGAGAGGGGAGTGTGGTGTTGATATGTGAGGGTGAATGTAGGGGAGGGGGTGTTGGTGATGTGAGGTGAATGGGGTAGAGTTAGATGGTGGGTTAATGTGGATAATGGAGAGAAATTAAATTTTTTTGAACATGGGTGTGGTCTTGCAGTGTATTTATGGTGTGTGATCAATGAATGGATGAATTAAATTAAATAAGGCAGATAATAATTTTTTTTAAATTAAAACGAATGACTTGAAGAACAACTGTATGACAGAAACGATTACTGGTAAAAACATAACGAATGATATTAATAAGAGGATCAGAGAACCTCCCCAGAGTGATGTCAATGAGATGAAGACATCCTCCTCCCCCACCGTCCTGATATCTTCCTTCTTCCTCCTACCCTCTCCCTTCCCATCTCCCCCTCTCCCCCTCCATAACCTCCCCTTCCCCCAAACTCACATAAAACCCTGAACTCATTTACAATTCATTGAGGCAGCCAGAACCGCAGTGCGTTTGTGGTCATTTACAATTATAAGTGTAAAAATTAACTCTTCACCAGCGACCATTATTGTCAGTGGTGGAGTCAGCCTGTCTCTAGGCTCTTAACTGTATGTTACAGTGGTGGAGTCAGCCTGTCTCTAGGCTCTTAACTGTATGTTACAGTGGTGGAGTCAGCCTGTCTCTAGGCTCTTAACTGTATGTTACAGTGGTGGAGTCAGCCTGTCTCTAGGCTCTTAACTGTATGTTACAGTGGTGGAGTCAGCCTGTCTCTAGGCTCTTAACTGTATGTTACAGTGGTGGAGTCAGCCTGTCTCTAGGCTCTAACTGTATGTTACAGTGGTGGAGTCAGCCTGTCTCTAGGCTCTTAACTGTATGTTACAGTGGTGGAGTCAGCCTGTCTCTAGGCTCTTAGCTGTATGTTACAGTGGTGGAGTCAGCCTGTCTCTAGGCTCTTAACTGTATGTTACAGTTGTGGAGTCAGCCTGACTCTAGCATCTAACTGTATGTTACAGAGTTCTGGTTAGAAGTAATCTGAAACCAAGACAACAGTGCATAAGTGTTCGCAATAAAGCTAACAGAATCCTTGGCTTCATATCAAGAAGTATAAATAATAGAAGTCCTCAGGTTGTTCTTCAACTTTATATATCTTTGGTTAGGCCTCATTTATATTATGCTGCACAGTTCTGGTCACCGTATTACAGAATGGATATAAATGCACTGGAAAACGTACAAAGGAGGATGACAAAGTTGATCCCATGTATCAGAAATCTTCCCTATGAGGATAGACTGAGGGCCCTGAATCTGCACTCTCTAGAAAGGCGTAGAATTAGGGAGGATATGATTGAGGGGTATAAATGGAAAACAGGAATAAATAAAGGTGATGTAAATAGCATGCTAAAAATATCTAGCCAAGACAGAACTCACAGCAATGGTTTTAAGTTGGAAAAATTCAGATTCAGGAAGGATATAGGAAAGCACTGGTTTGGTAATAGAGTTGTGGATGAGTGGAACAAACTCCCGAGTACCGTCATAGAAGCTAAAACGTTGTGTAGTTTTAAAAATAGTTTAGATAAATACATGAGTGGCTGTGGGTGTGTGTGAGTTGGACCTGACTAGCTTGTGCTAATAGGTCTGATTCCGCGCTCCTTAAGTAGATATGATCTGACCTGACTAGGTGGGTCATTGGTTTAAGCCGGGAAGTGACTTGGACCTGCCTCGCATGGGCCAGTAAGCCTGTTGCAGTGTTCATTCTTTCTTATGTTCTTATGTCGTGCCGAATAAGTAAAACTTGCAATTTTTGCTTAAATAGCAAGCAATAATTTGTGTATGCAATAATTTCGCAAAAATCGTTCTGAATCTAAAGAAAAAAATATATTTTAATGTGTATGTTTATTATTAAATAATTGTAAACTTATATAAAATATATTTAGTTGGATTAGGCTAAATTAAATTGCGCTTGTTATAATAAGGTTAGGTAAGTTTCCTAAGGTTCTTTTGGTACAAAATCATTAATTATATAAAATAAATATATATATATAATATATATATATATATATATATATATATATATATATATATATATATATATATATATATATATATATATATATATATATATATATGTATATATATAGGTAAAACTGGTCAATTAGTAAGAACTCATTGAAAATTAAGTCCTTTCTAAAGTTTTCTCTTATACGTTTAAATGTATATTTTTCATTTATGTTGATGTAAAAATTTATAATTTTGTATCAAAAGAACCTTAGAAAACTTACCTAACCTTATTTTAACAAGCGCAATTTAATTTAGCTTAATCCAACTAAATATATTTTAGATAAGTTTACAATAATTTATTAATAAACAAACACAATGAAATATATTAGTTTCGTTAGGTTCGGAATGATTATTGTGAAATTATTGCATATACAAATTTTCGCCTGCCTTGTTCGGCAAGAAGAGCATTGCTATTTAAGCAAGAATCGCAAGTTTTACCTTTCCAGCACGACACATACATACCACTCTACCTCATTAGTCATTTTTCCCCTCACAAGAGGTACGGATGACTTCACAAGAGGTACGGAGGACCTTACAAGAGGTACGGAGGACCTTACAAGAGGTACGGAGGACCTCACAAGAGGTACGGAGGACCTCACAAGAGGTACGGAGGACCTCACAAGAGGTACGGAGGACCTTACAAGAGGTACGGAGGACCTTACAAGAGGTACGGAGGACCTCACAAGAGGTACGGAGGACCTCACAAGAGGTACAGGAAAATCTCAGAAGAGGTACGGAGGACCTCACAAGAGGTACGGAGGACCTCACAAGAGGTACGGAGGACCTCAACTATGTTATTCTCCTCCCTCATGTCCTCTCTCTGGCCGTGCAAATATCAGTACATCCACGGAAACAAGTGGATATATGCAGAGATCTTTCCAAGTGTGTCAACATCGGAAACGAAATACTAATTTGATTCTGTACAGGAGATGAGCATACATTAGGGGGATTACCAATAGACCCCTGGCTGTCTTCAAGAAGGCACTGGACAGGCACCTAAAGTCAGTACCTGACCAACCGGGCTGTGCGTGCGGCCGGCAGTAACAGCCTGGTTGATCAGACCCTGATCCACCGAGCCGCGGGGGCGTTGAGCCCCGAAACCCTCTCAAGGTAAACTAAGTGATCCACCCTGCTGTTGCCTCGGTATCATTGGATTTTTTGACGAGCTTATCACGGAGCCTCATGCCATCTCACGGAGCCTCATACCATCTCACGGAGCCTCATACCATCTCACGGAGCCTCATACCATCTGGCTCTCGTCTTTTGATGAAATCTTCAGTGCAAAGTTTGGAAGATGTTGTCGTACTTAACGGGAATGTTAAGTACTTCTTACCGATGGCTCGCCCACTCCATCTCCAGAAGTCGTATGTAAACATGAACTTACACCTCGAATGTGTCAACACAACTCTTATCATCAATGGAATATCATTCGTCACCCAGCCTTGGTGGGGTGAGGTGGTTCTCTGCGCTGGTGCTGACCCCTGGTGACGCTCTGAGCCAACTTGGTTTTCAGTCAACAATGGCGTCGGCCGGCAGAAGAAGAGTGAACACAGTCTGCATCGACATGGTCACAGGAGTACTGCAGCCTGCCACAGCAGCCACTGTACTTCCAGGTATCCTGAAGGACGTCTACAACATTGAGGTGGCAGATTTGTACGGCGTGGCAATGAACGGCATGACCAGGGTGTTTGTGAAATTTCTCACAGCTGACGTTTATGAGAGGTTGGTCGACCGGCATCAGGATCGGGTGTATACTGTGCGCACCGGCCTACAAGTGAGATTGAAGGATGTTTCAAGAACCTACACTTGGGTTAAGAATAAGAACGTGCCGTTCGAGTCTGACCAGATGGACATCAGCAAGGTTTTCAGCGACTACGGGACGATACATGGAGTGAGGGGCCCATGGTGGGCCTGTTTGAAGGGTCCTTCTCACTGAAGATGACACTGAAGAGACCGATACCTTCATATGTCATCCTGCCTGAGTTCCGCACACAAGTTTATGTGACTTATGTGGGCCAACAACGAACGTGCAGGCTGTGTGGGTCTTATGGTCACATAGCCGCTGACTGTATGAGGCGATCGCATCAGAGGACTGATGCAGGACAACGGGGGCAGATGGCACAAGAAGAGCATCGTAAGAACGAGGGAACAGTAGTCACAGAGAGGCGTACAAAGTTGTGGAGTGAAATAGTGGAGGGCCCTGAGGAGAGATGTCATACATTGCCTCAGGGGTCTGGGCAGAAGGAGGTTACTGGTGGATGTGGGGATGCAGAGTGTGTGAGTCAGGAGGAGCCACTGGAGGAGGTGTTGCAAGGCTTATTGGAGGAACCTTTGCATGTATTAAGTGGGGAGGTGAGTGCTGAATTGGATGAGGCAGTGAAGCTGGTGGAAAGTATGGTCCAGGAGGACACAGGGAAGGGATTCATGGAGACTGAGCAGGTGACAGTGGAGGTGCACCGCTCAGCAGAAGAGAGTACTATGCAAGTGGTGCCCGGGACTCGAAAGAGGTCGGGTACAATTTCGGACAGTGATGACGTACTAACTCCTGCACAGAGGACATGTAAAACCTTTGGTGGATGTTGCGAGAAGGATTTAGACTTGATGAAGGATAAGGGAAGGACAGGGGTGGAAAAATAGCGAGTAAAGCGGGAGTAAGGAAGGCTTCATCGCAGCATCCACTGAGGTCAAAGGACAAACCCTCACAAGTGATTTCCAGTGTTTAACTATAAATGTGAATGGATTGCGGGATGAAATTAAACGAGCATGGGTGGGGGGTACATTACGTAGGTATGGAGTGACTGTAGCATTCATACAGGAACACAATTTTCGGTGTGGAAGGGGCTGAGTTTGAAAGGATACAGAGTATATGCGGGGTCATCAGGAAATTAAAGGGTGGGTCGGCAGTGGCAGTGGCGGAGTCCAGCCCTTTTCGACTAATGGCATGGAGGAATGCGGGGGGTAGGATTGTCAGGGTGGAAGGGGATTGGGGTGGGGTTCGCGTCTGTTTATGGGGTGTACATGCCAGCTGACAGGTCAGGGAAGGTAAAGAAGAATTTGTGCGGGACTCAATGGTGTTTGCATTTAGGATTTACCGGGTGTGGCAGTTGTAGGGGAGATTACAACTGCGTGATCAGAAGGAAGGATGTGGAGCCTAAGGGTGCGGGTTGCGTGTTGGTGGAACTGAGGGACTTGTTGGGAGTGCGGGATTGAGGATGTCGTTGGGGAGGGGTGTGAGTGAGCACACTTTTGTCAGGCGGGATATGGGCTAGGCTAGATAGGTTGTATGTTTCGAAGTGTGCAGGTGGGAAGGGTTAGTACAGTGGACGTGGGATTTTCTGACCATAGGGAGTGTTGGTGGAGGTGGATTGGTCGGGGTAGCGAAACAATATAAAAGCTATTGGAAGTTGAATACTAGACTGTTGTTGGGAATAGAGCAGAGGAGGCTTTGCGAGCTGGTGGGAGGGTGTGAAAGAAGCGGAAGGGAGGGAAATTTAGTGGAATGGTGGGCGCAGGAGGGAAAGCAGTTCATCCGACAGTATTATCGGAGGTTGGGAAGGAGGAGGCGGCATGGAGGTACGGTTGCAAAATTATATTGAGGGTTACTGCAGGACTGTCATGACAGAGGGGTTATAAGGTGATGGGGGAGATTAGGCAGTTGAAGGAGCAATTAGAGGAAATTCAGAATGAAAGATTCGGGGCTTGCAAGATGAAAGCGGGGTTGGAGGAGGTCCTGTGGGGGATAAACCCTCAAAGTATGTATTGGAAGGTGCAGAGCACGCAGAGAGCAATTTCAGTGGAGTGTTTTGAGGTGGATGAGAACCTAGGGAGATATGAGAGGAACATGGATAAAGGTACGGAAGCGATGGGGTGTATGTTGATAAATGGTTTGCTAAATATTTGGAAAAGTAGAGATAAAGGGAGTGGAGGGATGTTGCTACAGAGAGGGTTAAGGAGAGGATGGGGAGGAGGACAGGGGGTGGAGGGGAATACGGGAGGATGAGGTGTGGAGGCAGTGAATGGTCTCAGCACAGGGAAGGCACCAGGAATAGATGGGATTGCAAATGAATTTTATAGGGAGAACTGGGGTGCTTTAGGAATGTGTCACTGGGGTGATGAACTGTATGAAGATGGAAGGGGTGATGGGGAGGAAATGGGTATGGGGGTGGTGGTTTTGGTGAAGAAGGGAAGGAGGGGAACAAGGTTAGTAATTACAGGCCGTTGACGTTAATGAATACTGACTATAAAATATACGCGAAGATTTTGGGTAACAGATTAAAACAGGTGGTGGAAAGAGTGATTGAAGAGGGGCAGGGGGAATACCGGGCAGGGGGAATACCGGGCAGGGAGTGACCAAGGGGCAGGAAAGGATTAAGAGGTTTATAGATAGGTGTGGGGAGGGGAGTGTTGACGTTGGACTGGAGGGGCTTACGACAGTGTGAATAGGGATGTGTTGCTAGAGATTATGCGACGACAGGGATTTGGGGGAAGTTGTTCAATGGGTACGGTCTTTGTATGGGGGCGAGCGTAAGGATTCAGGTGAATGGAAGGTTAGGGAGTGTGGTAAAGATGAACAGGGGGCTGCGGCAGGTTGTCCCCTGTCGAAATTCTGTTTGCCTGTCTGCAGGACCCGTTTTACAGGTTAGTGGGGAGGGATAGGGAGAGACGGGGTAGTGGAGGTGGGAGGACAGGCGGGCATTGTGGGGTACGTTGATGACACAACGGTGCTTGTGGGTAGTAGGAAGGATTTAGAGTGGGTGGGAGGGCTGTAAGTTTGTTTTGTTCGGCGACGGGAATGAGGGTGAACGGAGGAAAGTCGAAGTTGATGGAGGTGGGGACGTGGGTGGGCGGGAGATTGCACGAGGGTTTGGGTGGCATATCGTAGATAGCGTCAAAATATGTGGATTATCTTTATGAGGAGGGGGTCATGGCTAGGAAGTAAATTCGCGAAGGGTCGTGCAGGGGCGAAGGATCGTATTAATAGTTGGAGGGCGGGGACCTGACCTTGGGGCAGAGGGTGATTGTTGTAAACAGCTTGGTTTATAGTAGATTGTGGCATGTGGCAGTCGTGTATCCATTAAGGACGGAGGATGTGAGGGAGCTGGAGGGTAGGGTGTATAGGTACATTTGGGCGGGTGGGCGTCATTGGCTTAGGAAGGACATCGTGCGAAACAGCATTAGGCGTGGAGGTTTAGGGTTGATTTGGGTGGAGCGTAGGCTTATATGTGCGTTTGTTAGAAGATGCATGGTGAGACGGGAATTCTGGGGAGGTGTGGAGAAGATGGGGTGGGGGGTGCTGAGGGAGGTAGGGAGTGGTGGGGAGGGACGGAATTGGCTTTTGCAGGGATATGTTGAGAAATTTGATGGTGATGGCGGAACCTCACAAGATACGGACAGGAGTAATGGTAAGAGTGGGGAATGGGAACGAGGTGGTGGAGGGGTGGCGTGTACCCCACATATGACTGGAGAAGCATTTGGGAGGGTTCAGGGAATTAAGGTTGAGGGAAAGGGACAGGGAGCATATGTACAGATTCATGCATGGAGTGGTGGCTTCGCAGGCAATTCTATTCACCATGGGTTTAGTGCAGGATGGTAGGTGTGGAAGTGTGGCGTGATGGAATCAGCATTGCATGTGGTGTATTTTTGCGAAGCATTGGGGAGGTGAGGGAATGGTTGGGTGGAATCATTCGAGGGTTGGGAGGGGTGGCATTTCAATGCTAAGAGCGATATACCTGGATATAGGGGAGTGGGGCATAGAGAAAGGAGGGGATTATGTATTGTATGGTAGATTATGTGTGTGGAGCATGGAGATTAAGGGACAAGAGTAACAGGGAGAGGATGAGGGCTGTGGCGGCAAGCATGTATCGCACCAAGTGTAGGAATAGGGTGGTGTATGGTAGGGGATGGGAGTCGGCTTTTGCGGAGGGTACAGGGACATGAGTATGGGGATCTATGGGGGTCCTAGACATGGGAAGGGGGCTGGACATCCAGGCTATAGGTGGAGTGGGTGGTTGACAGGAGGTGAGTGCTTTGGGGGAAAGGTGAAATAGAGGTGTGTGGGGTTTGGAGGGGGGGCCGATAGAGGGCACAGAGGACTACTAACACCTGATTTGGGTGGGGACGCATGACTAGAGCAGAGGAAAGTATGCAAGAAGGGATGGGGTGAAAAAGGGGGGGTCAGTAAGGGGAGAGTGAGGGTTTGTCCAGTACTATGCATTTCACTTGGTGTGAGGAGGTTGTTTAAATATGGTATACAACGTTCCTATGGAATGGGACGATGCAGTGCATTATGAGTGGTTGCATACGTGCATCTGTTGTCATTTCAATGTTATGGAAAACACAGTTACGGTGGTGTTACTCTGGGATATCAGTGCATGATTCGGTGTTTTGTTGGATGATGGGTTTGTTGCGGTAGATTTTAAAGTTTAAATTTGTATGTAATGTGATGACGTTGATATGAGGAATAAGATTGGTTTTTTTTTGGCATTCATGTATTTGGTGTTTCTTGAAGATGTGTAATATTATACTTAATATTTGTGTGTTGTATTATGTGCGCCATATTTATGTATTGTATGTAACATGTTATTCTTGTGTGGGGCATTTCAGTGATTCTTAGTGTTCATATTAATACGTCTAAGTGTGTAGACGTTGTTACATTTCATGTTTTAAATAATTTGTTGGGGTGTCGGTAGGGGTTCTAACGTAATTAGTTGTAATTCATGTATTACCACAATGCTAGAGACAGTGGTATCAGGCGAAGGGGTACATATATTTATTATAACTTGTACATATTAGAATGTACATGTGTACATTCATTATTGATCATTATTCGTGTTGTTTTGTGTATAGACAGTAAGCAAGAAAGATCATGTTTTGGATATATCATTGGTTTCCTGGAAAAAATCAATATATGTAATGGCATGTCTAGGATATTGGTAAAGGTTTGTTGAAGATGGACATGGCTCAATGTGCTCCATTCTGGATATGTATGCTCTTTGTTTTGAACAATTGATCAGGAACATGGGGTTTATGTAGTATGGGGGAGGGTTTATAGGGGAGACAATTGGTATTTTATGATATGTATTAATCTCTTTCATGTGCATAGACTGTTCCTATGTGGCTGTTTTTGGTTAGTTGTTGTTGGCCTTTGGGATTTTCATAGTTTACTATTGTAATGTTTTATTTGTGTATAATGAATTTAAATAAAAATATAAAAAAAAAATGGAATATTTGTTATGATGTTACTTAAAGTCTCTGGTACATTAATTAGTGATCATGCAGGGAAGGTCCACAAAATGGTCTTGTTTCCTATAAACACGAGAGAGTCGGGCAAATACAGCTTATTACATTAGTCGTGAGTGACAGGAAAGATCCACACTTGCATGGCAGGACCGACCAGCATCCAGTGTTTCATTTTTCAGTAACTTGTTGAAAAATTAAAAGTCCAGCTCTACGAAATTTAATATTGTTGTTGATACCATTATCAGGAAGTCGTAAACGAGGATGACGCTTTAAATAACCTGAATGAATAAGAATTATAAGTAGGACAGAATGTCAAGTGGATTAATGGAAACGTTTTGGGTAATACCAATTTTCCAGCACACAGAGAATGAGTCCAGAATGTACTCAGTGGTAATAGAGAAGTGGGGTGTTATATATTAGATAAGGCTGATTCCTTATGGGAATGTAAAGATAAAAAAATCAGTGATAACATAATATAAACAGTTTTATTAATATACAGAACTTGTATAGAATATAAAACACTTAACATGAAATTAATCCCACGTGAAGCAGAGAATGGAAGATGAAATATATATATAAATAATTAGTGACTCAAAACTAATATTTACACAATTAATATGTGAGTAATATAACAGTGTCGTGCCGATGTTCTGGGAAAGAAGCTCCGTATGGTGGTTTGGAACACTGAGCCGTTGTTGATGTGGAGTGAGGGGGGTTCACAGGTGGACGTGACTTGTGACACCTGAAATAGAGAGTGACCCTAACATCAGTAGGGATTCTGAAGAACCGAAGTACTGGGATCCTCTGTCAACCCTTCCGAAGCAGTAGAGTCGCCAGTCGTGAACCACAGTAAAACTTTGGTGGGGTGACAATTGGAGAACGGCTTTAGGATGGTATGTAGACGATTCCGTGACAGCTACGAGTGGAAGAGGACCAGTTTAGGTACTGATGCCAGTTTAAGTCAGATCTATGCTAGGTCTATGCTGCCTCTCTTATCTCGCCTGTGTCGGATGTCCAGAACCGACACAGGCGAGAAAATTACAAATCATTCAAGAAATCACTCACATGATAGGCCTACTGCCTTTAAAAGAAATGCTGAGGACAAAAATGATTACGTTACTCAACGTAAGTCCAAATTAGGTCAGGTTGAATTACCAGACTATAAACCTAAACACGTCAACTACCACAGGGTGGAGAAGGGAAGGTAACGATGCACACACATAACAGAACAAGTATAACCACAAAACAAACTACCATCACCACCACTCATTCATGCTTCCACTCCTATCTAATGAACTTTTCCCCTCAAAATATTCTTTAAAATACTTGTTCTGGTTTAGAATCGCATCAAGATCCCTCTCCCAGACCTCTTGTCGAGTGAGGTGATGGAGTCGCTTCCAGCAAGACTTTCTGCCTATGGAAAATCACTGCCAAGGTTTCTTGAGTGAAGGATGATGGCAGACCACTGCAGCTTAGTGTACTGCTACAAGGCTGGTTAATGCACTCATCAAAGAGAGTCATTAAAGCAGCAAGTTAACCTTTTTAACCACCGGATAAGAATAATTCGCTGAAAAAATAAACCTCTCAGGGTATATATATATATATATATATATATATATATATATATATATATATATATATATATATATATATATATATATATATATATATATATATATATATATAAATATATAAAATATTACAAAATTACAAGAGAAGTTTGCACTTTCATAGCTTTAAGTTCGTGTACATTCCAAAAGATATTTACCAAGTGTATTAAATTATATGAATAATTATCTAACATATGATTCATTTCGTCCTGAATCTTCTTAAAATTAAAAACCAAAACAATTACATAACAGTTAAAACACTAAATATACTGAGAGAAAAAAAAACCAGTGTTTAAATCTTAGATGTGAAAATGAGGTTTAATTTTCCTTATCACTATTCTCCCACGGAGAACACCATCAAAAACTTTCACAATTCCTATTCTTTCTATGTTTTAGAGGTTTTAAGCCTTCCACGTGAGGCACCTTTAACAGCGTCAGTGGTTCACCACGAGTAAGTACACACTATAACTTCTCACTTGACAGAGTGACCTGTGTGTCTTAGTGACCTGTGCGTCGTAGTGACCTGTGCGTCGTAGTGACCTGTGCGTCGTAGTGACCTGTGCGTCGTAGTGACCTGTGTGTCTTAGTTGCTCAGTAGATTTAATATAGAGGATATCATGGCGAGGTTGGTTGCTGGTGTGTTAAGGGCGTGGAATTACAGCAGCAGCAGCTGGTTCAGTGAAGCAGGTGGGGCCAGCTGGTGCAGCAGGCGGTGGCAGCTGCACCAGTAATGAGGTGGTCGAGCAGTTAACGATCACAGCCCCTCTCGTCAGGACCAGCACCATGGTTAGATGTAATTAATTGTGGCAGCACTATACTGCCCACCATGACGTTGTGTGTGTGTGAGGAAGTGTGACAGCAAGGGAGAGAGAGAGAGAGAGAGAGAGAGAGAGAGAGAGAGAGAGCATTAAAGGGTAAGTTTGTAAAACTATTTTTGAGAGAGTGAGGGAATTTGGGAGAGAGCTTGAGAGTGAGTGAGTTTGATAAAGAGAGAGTTTGGGGAGAAAGTGAGTTTGAAAGTGAATTTGAGAGAGAGTAGTGCTGTACAGGCTTGTTCCACTGAAGATGACTTTCTTCTTCTTCCTCTTCTTTTCTTCTTCGCCAAGGTGAGTTAACACACACACACACACACACACACACACACACACACACACACACCACACACACACACACACACACACACACACAAACACAGTTGTCAGGAAGTGGAATAGTCTGGAGAGTGATGTAGTGGAGGCAGATCCATACATAGCTTTAAGAAGAGGTACAACAAAGCTCATGGAGTAGGAAAACAGTAGACCTAGTAGCGACCAGTGAAGAGGCGGGGTCAGGAGGGAGCAGAGACGCTGTGTGTGCCACTAACCACAATCTTCAGCACATCCCTTGAAACTGGGCAGCTACCTGAGGTATGGAAGACGGCAAATGTAGTTCCCATTTTTAAGAAAGGAGACAGAAACGAGGCACTAAACTATAGACCAGTGTCACTGACGTGTATAGTATGCAAAGTCATGGAGAAGATTATCAGGAGGAGAGTGGTGGAGCACCTGGAACGGCACAAGGTTATAAACGACAACCAGCACGGATTCATGGAAGGCAAATCCTGTGTCACAAACCTTCTGGAATTTTATGACAAAGTAACAGAAGACACGAGAGAGAGGGGTGGGTTGACTGCATTTTCTTGGACTGCAAGAAGGCGTTCGACACAGTTCCTTACAAGAGATTAGTGCAGAAGCTAGAGGATCAGGCACATATAACAGGAAGGGTACTGCAATGAATTAGATAATACCTGACAGGGAGGCAACAACGAGTCATGGTACGTGATGAGGTATCACAATGGGCCCCTGTGACGAACGGGGTCCCACAGGGGTCAATCCCAGGACAAGTGCTGTTTTTGGAATATGTGAATGACAAGACGGAAGGGATAGACTCTGAAGTGTCCCTGTTTGCAGATGATGTGATTTTATTGAGAAGAATTAAATCAGACGAGGACCAGGCAGGACTACATAGAGACCAGGACAGGCTGGATACCTGGTCCAGCAACTGGCTACTCGAATCTAACGCCGCCAAATGCAAAGTCATGAAGATCGGGGAAGGGCAAAGAAGATCACAGACAGAGTATAGAATAGGTGGCCAAAGACTGCAAACCTCACTCAAGGAGAAAGATCTTGGGGTGAGTATAATACCGAGCACGTCTCCGGAAGCACACATCAACCAGATAACTGCTGCAGCATATGGGCGCCTAGCAAACCTGAGAATAGTGTTCCGATACCTCAGTAAGGAATCGTTCAAGACACTGTACACCGTGTATGTCAGGCCCATACTAGAGTATGCAGCACCAATTTGGAACCCGTACCTGGTCAAGCACGTCAATAAATTAGAGAAAGTGCAAAGGTTTGCAACTAGGCTAGTTCCAGACCTAAGGGCAATGTCCTACGAAGAAAGGTTAAGGGAAATAGGCCTGACGACACTGGAGGACAGGAGGGTTAGGGGAGACATAATAGCTACATACAAAATATTGCGAGGAATAGATTAGGTGGACAGAGTCAGGATGTTTCAGAGAGGGGACACAGAAACAAGGTGTCACAATTAGAAGTTGAAGACTCAGATGAGTCAAAGGGATGTTATGAAGTATTTCTTCAGTCACAGAGTTGTCAGGAAGTGGAATAGTCTAGAGAAAGATATAGTGGAGGCAGGAACCATACATAGCTTTAAGACGAGGTATTATAAAGCTCATGGAGCAGGGAGAGAGAGGACCTAGTAGTGATTAGTGAAGAGGCGGGGTCAGGAGCTGAGTATCGACCCCTGCAACCACAAATCGGTGAGTACACACAAACACATCCCTGTGAGGTGCAGATTATCTGGTCTGGGACCAGACAAACACATCCCTGTGAGGTGCAGGTTATCTGGTCTGGGACCAGACAAACACATCCCTGTGAGGTGCAGGTTATCTGGTCTGGGACCAGACAAACACATCCCAGCGAGGTGCAGGTTTTCAGGTCTTTGACCAGACAAACACATCCCTGTGAGGTGCAGGTTATCTGGTCTGGGACCAGACAAACACATCCCTGTGAGGTGCAGGTTATCTGGTCTGGGACCAGACAAACACATCCCTGTGAGGTGCAGGTTATCTGGTCTGGGACCAGACAAACGCTGGAGTGAATTAACGACGAAATATTTTAGGCTGTGATGGGGTGCCAATTTCCTTCCCTGAAGTTTGTCTTGGGTTTAGGGTGAGGGGTGAGGGGAGGGGGTGAGGGGAGGGGCTGTGGGGTTGGGGTGAGGGGTGGAGGTGTTGGGTGAGGGGTGAGAGATGAGGAGAGGGATGGGGTGAGTGGTGGAGGTGTTTAGTGAGGGGTGAGAGGTGAGGGGAGGGATGGGGGTGAGGGGTAGAGGTGTTGGGTGAGGGGAGTAAGTGAGGGGTGAGCAACTCTGTACACATCCCACCCAGTCACTCAGAGGGGAGACAGGTGTATACACACAGCTGACGACACCATTACCACCTGTTTGACACCTGTACGCTCCAGTGGACAGACAGTGAGCTTAGTGGCAGCTGGTGTGTGTGTGTGTGTGCGTGTGTGTGTGTGTGTGTACCCACCTATTTGTGGTTGCAGGGATTGATTCACAGCTCCTGGTCCCTCTTCTTTGCTGGTTTCTACCATATTTCTTCTTAAAGCTGTGTATGGATCCTGCCTCCACTACATCACTCGCCAGAGTGTTCCACTTCCTGACAACTCTATGGCTGAAGAAATACTTCCTAACGTCCCTGTGACTCATCTTAGTTTTCAGCTTGCAATTGTTGCTGTGTCTCTGAAACATCCTGTCCCTATCTACCCTATCAATTGCTCTCAGCATTTTCATATATAGTTATCATATCCCTCCATCTTTCCTGTCCTGCAGTGCCGTCAGGTTGACTTCCCTTAACCTCTTAACATAGAACATACCCCCGTAGCTCCGGGACTAGTCTTGTTGCAAACCTTTGCACTTTCTCTAACTTCGTGACGTGCTTGACCAGATGTGGGTTCCATACTGGTGCTGCGTACTCCCGTATGCTACAGCAGTTATTTGAGTGATATGTGACTCAGGAGATGTGCTCGGCATTATACTCACCCCAGGATCCTTTTTCTTGAGTGAGGTTTGAAGTCTTTTCCTCCTAGCCTGTACTCTGCGGTTTTCTTTCACTCTGCATTTCGTGGGGTTAAACTCCAGGAGGCAGTTGTTGGACCAGGTTTGTAGCCTGTTCAGATCCCTTTGTAGTCCTGCCTGATCCTCATTCACTTCGCAGTAGCTACACATCGTTGCAAACAGGGACTCCTCCAAATGTATCTCTTCCATCACGTCATTCACATATACCAGAAACAGCACCGGCATTAGGACTGATTCCTTGTGGAACTCTGTTCGTCACGTACCATTATTCTTTGTTTCTTTCCTGTCAGGTATTCTCTGACCATTGCAATGCCTTTCCTATTATTCCTGCCTGCTCCTCTAGCTTTTACACTAATCTCTTGTGCGGAAATGCGTCGAAAAACCTTCTTGCAGTCCAAGAAAATGTAGTCTACCCATCTCTCTCTCTCCTGCCTTACTTCTTTCACTTTGTCGAAAAACTCCAGGAGGTTTGTGACGCAGGATTTTCCCTCCCTTAAACCGTGCTGGGTATCGTTCATAATCTCATTCCTTTATAGGTGCTGAACCTGTCTTTTCCTGACAAATTTTTCCATGACTTTGCATACTCTGCATGTCAGTGACACTGGTCTGTAGTTTAACTCCACCTGCCTGTCCCATTTCTTTAGAATTGGGGCTACATTTGCCGTTTTTCACACCTCAGGTAGTTGCCCTGTTTTGATAGATGTGTTGAAGATTGTTGTTAGTGGCACACATAATGCCTCTGGTCCCTTTCTCAGGACCCACGGAGAGATGCTGTCTGGTCCCACCGCTTTTGAGGTATCTAGCTCACTTAGCAGCCTCCTCACCTCCTCCTCTGTTGTATGTAGTGTGTCCAGCACTTGCTGGTGTACCCTTCCATTTTGGTTTCCTGGAGTCCTTTCCGTCTCCACTGAAAACACTTCCCCGAATCTGGTGTTGTGCTCTTCACATACTTCTTTGTCGTTTCTTGCGATCTCCTCCCCTTCCTTCCTTAGTCTGATTATCTGATCTTTGACATTTATTTTCCTCCAGATATGGCTGTACATCAGCTTTGGATCAGATTTTGCTTTCGATGCTATGTTATTCTTATATTGCCGCAATGCATATTAATTTCTAGCTCTTCTAATCTCCTTATTTTTCTGGGTCCTTAGTTTTCTACACTTTTTCTATTCCCTAGCACGTTTTGGTCTTCGCATTGTTTCTATTACCCTTGGTATGAACCTCTCCTCCACCTCCTTGCATTTTGTGGTCACGTATTCCATCATTTTGTCACATATTCCACCATTTCTCTTTCCCACTGTACCTTATGTAGGAAATTCCTTATGTCTGTGTAGTCCCCTCTTTTGAAGTCTGGCTTCTTCCTTCCTGCTCGTGCTGCTCCACTCTCCACTCTTCAGTTTATTCGAAGCTCACCTCAACGTGATCACTATTTACGAGGGGCCTTTCACACTTGATATCCTCAATGTCTGAACTACTCAAGGTGAATATGAGGTCCAGCCTTGCTGGTTCATCCTCTCCTCTCTGTGGTAGTGTCCTTAACATGTCGATGCATGAGGTTTTCCAGTACCTCTTCCATCATCTTAGCACTCCAAGTTTCTGGTCCCCCATGTGGCTCCAGGTTTTCCCAGTCTCCATGTGGTTGAAATCACCCACAACTATTAACTGTGCCCTACCCATATTGACCCTTCTGGCCACCTCAGCTAGTGTATCAACCGTTGCTCTGTTACTCTCATTGTACACTTGTCTTGGCCTCCTGCTATTCAGTAGCGGGTTGTTCATGACTGGAATCACCACATTGGGACCCCCAGTCTAAAGTGTTCCTACTCTTGAGTCCCTTGCTTATATTCTCTCCATTCCTTCCATTTCTTCAAATCTCCACTGATTTTTGATGAGCAGTGCAACTCCTCTTTCCCCTCTGTTCCCTCTATCTTTCCTCAGGATCTGATATCCAGTTATTATCACTGATAATAACTGATATCCTGTTATTATCACTGATCTTTGTTTTCGTGAGCACTATGATGTCTGGGGATGCCTTTATGATTCTTTCCTGTGTTAGTTACCATTTTGTCCTAGGCACATGTCGATTAGACACTAGGCCTGTTGTATGTATGTGTGTGTGTGTGTAACGAAACACTTTCATATGTTTCGGCCCCGCCGGGAATTGAACCCGGGCCCTCCGTGCGTGAAGCAAGAGCGCTAGCCACCATGCCATCGGGGCGTGTGTGTGTGTGTGTGTGTATGTGTGTACGCACCTAGATGTATTCACCCAGTTGTGGTTCCAGGGGTCGATTCACAGCTCCTGGCCCCTCGTCTTTGCTGGCCACTACTAGGTCAACTCTCTCCCTTCCTCAAGCTATGTATGGCTGCTGCCTCCACTACATCACTCTCCAGACTGTTCCAATTACTGACAACTCTATGACTGAAGAAATACTTCCTAACATCCCTCTGACTCATCTGAGTCTTCAACTTCCAGCTGTGAACCCTTGTTGCTGTGTCCCATTTCTTAAACATTCTGTTCCTATTCACCATGTCAATTCCTCTCAGTATTTTATATGCCGTTATCATGTCTTCCCTAGCCCTCCTGTCGTCTAGTGTCGTCAGGTTGATTTCCCTTAATCTCTCCTCATAGATAAAGTGCAAATTTTTGCACTTTATCTAAATTTTTTTGAGGGGTTTGACCAGATGTGTGTTCCATACTGGTGCTGCATACTCCAGTATGGTCCTGACGTACACGGTGTACAGAGTCTTGAACGATTCCTTACTGAGATGTCGAAACGCTATTCTTAGGTTTGCCAGGCGCCCATATGCTGCAGCAGTTATTTGGTTGATGTGCGTGGTGTGTGTGTGTGTGTGTGGACTTACCTCAGTAAGCCGGCATCTTGTTACCTCTGGCTTTCCTTCTCACCAAACGTCTAACAACCAATTAATGAAGGCACAACCTGACCTTGTTTGTATAGTGGTGACGCTTGTCAAGGTCACTTCTGTTCTCATCATTGTCAACTTATGTTGGAATATATCCCCCTCCCCCCTCTCTCTCTCTCTCTCTCTCTCTCTCTCTCTTCTCTTTTCTCTCTCTCTCTCTCTCTCTCTCTCTCTCTCTCTCCTCTCTCTCTCTCTCTCTCTCTCTTCTCTCCCTCTCTCTGCTGACAGACCGTCAGATCACCCCAACAGTGTTGGCAGACTGTCAGATCACCCCAACAGTTTTGGCAGACTGTCAGATCACCCCAACAGTGTTGGCAGACTGTCAGATCACCCCAACAGTCTTGGCAGACTGTCAGATCACCCCAACAGTCTTGGCAGGCTCTACCAAAGGTCTGCCACACACACTGTTAATTCATCTCTCTGTAATTCAAGCGCTATGCTGTTTCATCATACATAAACAAGCAGAGTAATTGCGCAACGTCCCCTTGTTTTGTTTCCTGTGTTTCTTGGTGGAGATGCGACTCAAGGATGGAGGACGCTAGTGATGTTTACTCAGATGTTAAACATTCTTTAATGTTTAGGTATGACACTGAAAATTGTGCATGCATATCATTTGTCAGGCAGGGTACATTGTTCTCTCAGTAGAAGGTGCAGTGTACCTCTCATGCAGGGACACTTTTGTTCAGGAACATAAGTTACAGTACCCTGATGGAACAATTCACATCTACCACAATCCCTGGTTGGAACAATTCAACTAACCAACAATACCATTGTGGAACAATTCACATCTAAGCCACATCATCCTGGCTGGACAATTCACAACTAATCAACAATACAATGGCTGGAACAATTCACAACAAACCAGCAATACCATTGCTGGAACAATTCATAAATAACCTACAATAGCCTGGCTCAACAATTCACATCTAACCCACAGTACTCTGGTTGGAACAATTCACATCAAACCCACAATTCCCTTGATGGAGCAATTCACATCTAACCCACGATACCCTGGCTAGAACAATTCACAACTAACCCACAATACCCTGCCTAGAACAATTCACAACTAACCCACAATACCCTGGCTGGAACAATTCACAACTAACCCACAATTTACAAAGGAAACTTCAGACTTGACTTCGGTCCTGAAGGAGAAAGATGGTTGGGTGATGAAGAGTCTAATGCCAGCACCAAGACTTCATCATGAAGGAAGCAACAAACACACTGTACGCCGAGGCATCGTCACAACTTTATTTCGAATTCCGCTGAAAAACACCAAACACACAGACACACAGACACACACAGACATAGAGACACACACAGAGTCACAGAGTTGTCAGGAAGTGGAATAGTCTGGCAAGTGAGGTAGTGGAGGCAGGAACCATATATAGCTTTAAGACGAGGTATGATAAAGTTCATGGAGCAGGGAGAGAGAGGACCTAGTAGCGATCAGTGAAGAGGCGAGGCCAGGAGCTGAGTCTCGACCCCTGCAACCACAACTAGGTGAGTATACCTAGATGAGTACACACACACACACACAGTTGAGGCCAGTGAGAGGCGGGTCAGAGCTGAATCGCCTGCACAAGCTACGTGGTCACTAGTGAGTAACTAGGTGAGTCACAACACACACACATCTACCAGATAATGGCTAGGGCGATGGCAACCTAGATTAGTCCGTACCTTAACAAGGAATCGTTCAAGACACTGTACACCGTGTACGTCAGGCCCATACTAGAGTATGCAGCACCAGTCTGGAACCCACACCTTGTCAAGCACGTCAAGAAATTAGAGAAAGTGCAAAGGTTTGCGACAAGGTTAGTTCCACAACTCAGGGGTCTGTCCTATGAAGAAAGGTTGAGGGAAATAGGACTAACAACACTGAGGACAGAAGGGTTAGAGGAGACATGATAACGACATACAAAATACTGCGGGAATCGACAAGGTAGAAGGACAGGATGTTCCAGAGAGGGAACACAGAAACAAGGGGACACAACTGGAAGCTGAAGACTCAGATGAGTCAAAGGGATGTTAGGAAACATTTCTTCAGCCATAGAGTATTTAGGAAGTGGAATAGTCTAGCAAACGATATAGTGGAGGTGGGAACCATACATAGTTTTAAGATAAGGTATGATAAAGCTCATGGAGCAGGGAGAGCAGAGACCCAGTAGCAGGACTAGGAAGAGGCGGGGCCAGAGCTGGTCTAGCCTGCACACAATAGGGTGTACAATTATGAGAAGGTTGAGGTGAAAGTACAACAACACAGACACACAACACAGACGACATGATAACGACATATAAAATACTGAGAGGAATTGACAAGGTAGATAGGACATATGTTCCAGAGATGGGACACAGCAACAAGGGGACACAGTTGGAAGTTGAAGACTCAGATGAATCACAGGGATGTCAGGAAACATTTCTTCAGTCACAGAGTAGTCGGAAGTGGAATGGACTTGGAAGGATGATAGTGGAGGCAGGTTCCATACACAGTTTTAAGAAAGGTATGATAAAGCTCATGGGCAGGGAGAGAGACCCAGTAGCGGCAGTGAAGAGGCGGGGCCAGGAGCTGTCTCGACCCTGCAACCACAACTAGGTGAGAACTAGGTGAGTACACACATACACACACACACACACACACACACACACACACATCAACACACACACACACATCACGATATACATACACCATCACACAATTAACAACACACACACACACACACACAAACACACATGGTTGACACACCGGCTGAAGTGGCCAGAAGGCTCATACGAGCAGGGCGAAGCTACTGATCATGGGTGACTTCAACCACAAGGAATTCGATTGGGAGAACTTGGAGCAACATGGGGGCCAAGAAACTGTGGAGGGCTAAGATGATGGAGGTGGTAGTGGAAAACTTCATGTACCAACACGTAAGGGACACTACCAAAGAGAAAGGAGAGGATGAACCAGCGAGAACTGACCTAATATTCACCTTGAGTAGTGCAGATATTGAGAACATCACATATGAAAGACCCCTTGGGGCCACTGATCATGTGGTTTTAAGCTTTGAATACACAGTAGAGCTACTAGTAGAGAGGGAAGCAAGAAGGACTGTACGAATGAAGCCAAACTACAAGAAAGGGGACTACGTGGGCATGAAGAACTTCCTGAACGGGGTTCAGTGGACAGAGAACTGGCAGGGAAGTCAGTAAACGAGATGATGGAATATGTGACAACAATATGCAAGGAAGCTGAGGAGAGGTTTGTACCCAAGGAGTAACAGGAATAATGAAAAGCCAGGATGAGCCCATGGTTCACCCAAGATGCAGGGAGGCCAAAACCAAGTGTGCTAGGGCATGGAAGAAATATAGAAGGCAAATGACCCAGGATAATAAGGAGAGCAATCATAAGGAATGAATATGCACAGGTAAGAAGGGAGGCCCAACGACAATTTGAAAATGACGTAGCAGCGAAAACCAAATCTTACCCAAAGCTGTTGTACAGCCACATCAGGAGGAAAACAACAGTCAAGGACCAGGTGATCAGGCTAAGGAAGAAAGGAGGAGAGATCACAAGAAACCACCGTGAAGTATGTGATGAACTCAACATGAGATTCAAAGAAGTGTTCACAGAGGAGACAGAGGGGACTTCTGAAAGACAGAGAAGTAGGGTACACCACATAGTGTTGGACACAATACATGCAACCGAGGAAGAAGTGAAGAGGCTGCTGAGTGAGGTAGATACCTCAAAGGCGATGGGGCCGGACAACATCTCTCCACGGATCCTGAGAGAGGGAGCAGAAGCGCTATGTGTGCCTCTAACAAGAATATTCAACACATCTATCGAAACAGGAGACTACCTGAGGTATGGAAGACAGCAAATCTAGTCTCAATCTTTAAAAGGAGACAGACATGAAGCACTAAACTACAGACCAGTGTCACTGACATGTATAGTATGCAAAGTCATGGAGAAGATTATCAGGAGAAGAGTGGTGGAGCACCTAGAAAGGAATGAGCTTATCAACGACGGCCAACACGGTTTCAGGGACGGGAAATCCTGTGTCATAAACCTACTGGAGTTCTATGACACGGTGAGAGCAGTAAGACAAGAGCGAGAATGGTGGGTAGATTGCATTTTCTTGAACTGTAAGAAGGCGTTTGACACAGTTCCACACAAGAGATTAGTGCAAAAGCTGGAGGACCAGGCAGGGATAACAGGGAAGGCACTCCAATGGATCAGGGAATACCTCTCAGGAAGACAGCAGCGAGTCATGGTACGTGGCGAAGTCTCAGAGTGGGCGCATGTGACGAGTGGAGTTCCACAGGGGTCAGTCCTAGGACCGGTGCTGTTTCTTGTATTTGTGAACGACATGACGGAAGAAATAGACTCTGAAGTGTCCCTGTTTGCAGATGATGGGAAGTTGATGAGAAGAATTCAATCGGACGAGGACCAGGCAGAACTACAAAGGGATCTGGACAGGCTGCAAGCCTGGTCCAGCAATTGGCTCCTGGAGTTCAACCCCACCAAGTGCAAAGTCATGAAGACTGGGGAAGGGCAAAGAAGACTGCAGACGGAGTACAGTCTAGGGGGCCAGAGACTACAAACCTCACTCAAGGAAAAAGATCTCGGGGTGAGTATAACACCAGGCACATATCAACCAAATAACTGCTGCAGCATACGGGCGCCTGGCAAACCTAAGAACAGCATTTCGACATCTTAATAAGGAATCGTTCAGGACCCTGTACACGGGTACGTTAGGCCATATTTGAGTATGCAGCACCAGTTTGGAACCCACACCTAGCCAATTATGTAAAGAAACTGAAAGCGCAAAGGTTTGCAACAGACTAGTCCAGGCTAAAGGGTATGTCCTACGAGGAGAGGTTAAGGGAAATCGACCTGACGACACTGGAGGACAGGAGAGATAGGGGAACATGATTACGACATAAAGATACTGAGAGGAATTGACAAGGTGGACAGAGACAGAATGTTCCAGAGATGGGACAGCAACAAGGGGACACAGTTGGAAGTTGAAGACTCAGATGAATCACAGGGATGTAGGAAGTATTTCTTCAGTCACAGAGTAGTCGGGAAGTGGAATAGTTTGGGAAGGATGTGTGGAGGCAGGCTCCATTTATAGCTTCAGAAGAGGTATGATGAAGCTCATGGCCAGGAGAGTGACCCAGTAGCGGCCAGTGAAGAGGCTGGCCAGGAGCTATGTCTCGACCCCTGCAACCACAACTAGGTGACAACACACACACACACACACACACACACATACACACTCACACACACACACACTCACACACACACACACTCACACACACACACACACATACACACTCACACACACACACACACACACACACACACACAAAGAGATTGATTGGAAAACCTAGAGCCCCATGGGGGTCCTGAATCATGGAGGCCAAGATGATGGATGTGGTACTGGAAACCTCATGCATCAACATGTTAGAACACTACCAGAGAGAGGTGGGATGATCCAGCAAGACTGGACCTAGTATTCACCTTGAGTGGATTCGGACATCGAGGATATCACATATGAAAGGCCCTTGGATAGTGATCATTTGGTTCTGTGTTTTGATTATATAGTTGAGCTACAAGTGGAGAGGAGTAGGAATAGGAAGGAGAAACGAAACTACAAAAGGGGGACTACACAGACATGAGGAACTTCCTACAAGACGTTCAGTGGGAGAAATTGGCAGGAAAACCAGTAAAAGAAATGATGGAATATGTGACAACCAAATGCAAGAGGCAGAGAGGTTTGTCCCCAGGGAAACAGAAGTAATGGGAAGATTCAGAACGAGTCCTTGGTTCAGCCAGAGGTGTAGGGAGGCAAAAAGTAAAAGTGTAATAGAGAATGGAAAAGTACAGAAGACAAAGGACCCAGGAAAATAAAGTGTAGAAGCCAAGAAGCGAATATGCACAGGTAGTAGGACTCAGCGACAATATGAAAATGATATAGCATCAAAGTCAAGTCTGACCCGAAGCTGTTGTATAGCCACATCAGGAAAACAACAGTCAAGGACCAGGTAATCAGGCTGAGAAAGGAAGGTGGGAGTTCACAATATACGACCAAGAGGTATGTGAGGAGCTCAACATGAGATTTATAAGTATTTCAGGAGACAGGAAGGACCCCAGGAATTCAGAATAGGAGGTATACCAACAAGTGCTGGATGAAATACACACAACCGAGGAGAGGTGAAGAAGCTGCTATGTGAACTCGATACCTCAAAAGCGGTGGGACCGGACAACATTTCTCCGTGGGTCCTTAGAGAGGAGCAGAGATGTTGGGTGTGCCACTAACACAAATCTTCAACACATCCATTGAAACTGGGCAACTACCTGAGGCATGGAAGATGGCAAATGTAGTCCCAATTTTTAAGAAAAGGAGACAGACACGAGGCATTAAACTACAGACCTGTGTCACTGACTGTATAGTATGCAAAGTCATGGAGAAGATCATCAGGGGGAGATGGTGGAGCACCTAGAAAGACACAAGCTTATAAACGACAACCAGCACGGTTTCAGGGAAGGAAAATCCTGTGTCACAAACCTACTGGGGTTTTATGACAAGGTAACAGAAGTAAGACACGAGAGAGAGGGTGGATAGACTGCATTTTTGGACTGCAAGAAGGCGTTCGACACAGTTCCTCACAAGAGATTAATGCAAAAGCTAGAGGATCAGGCACACATAACAGGAAAAGCACTGCAATGGATCAGAGAATATCTGACAGGAGGCAACAACGAGTCATGGTACGTGACGAGATGTCAAGTGGGCACCTGTGACGAGTGGAGTTCCACAAGGGTCAGTCCTAGGACCTGTACTGTTTTTGGTATATGTGAATGACATAACGGAAGGGGTAGACTCAGAAGTGTCCTATTTGCAGATGATGTGAAGTTAATGAGAAGAATCAAATCAATCGAGGATCAGGCAGGACTACAAGAGACCTGGACAGGCTGCAAGCCTGGTCAGTA
>WNWK01019313.1:32500-38066 GCA_009830355.1 Cherax destructor
CTTACCCTACCTCACCTCTCCTCACCCTGCTTCATCTCTCCTCACCCTACCTCACCTCTCCTCACCCTGCTTCATCTCTCCTCACCCTACCTCACCTCTCCTCACCCTGCTTCATCTCTCCTCACCCACCTCACCTCTCCTCACCCTGCTTCATCTCTCCCTCACCCTCCTCATCTCTCCTCACCCTGCTTCATCTCCTCCACCCTACCTCCACCTCTCCTCACCCTACCTCACCTCTCCTCACCCTGCTTCATCTCTCCTCACCCTACCTCACCTCTCCTCACCCTGCTTCATCTCTCCTCACCCTACCTCACCTCTCCTCACCCTGCTTCATCTCTCCTCACCCTACCTCACCTCTCCTCACCCTGCTTCATCTCTCCTCACCCCACCTCATCTCTCCTCCACCCTGCTTCATCTCTTCCTCACCCTATCCACCTCTCCCTCACCCTGCTTCATCTCCTCCTACCTCACCTCCTCACCCTGCTTCATCTCCTCCCCTACCTCACCTCTCCTCCACCCTGCTTCATCTCTCCTCACCCTACCTCACCTCTCATCACCCTGCTTCATCTCTCCTTACCCTACCTCACCTCTCCTCACCCTGCTTCATCTCTCCTCACCCTACCTCACCTCTCCTTACCCTGCTTCATCTCTCCTCACCCTCCTCCATCTCTCCTCACCCTGTTATCTCTCCTACAATACCTCACCTCTCTCACCCTGCTTCATCTTCCTCACTTACCCTCCACCTCTCCTCACCCTGCTTCATCTCTCCTCACCCTACCTCACCTCTCCTCACCCTGCTTCTTCTCTCCTCACCCTACCTCACCTCTCCTCACCCTGCTTCATCTCTCCCCACCCTACCTCATCTCTCCTCACCCTGATTCATCTCTCCTCACCCTACCTCTCCTCTCCTCACCCTGCTTCATCTCTCCCACCCTCCTCACCTTCCTCAACCTGCTTCATCTCTCCTCACCCTACCTCACCTCTCCTCACCCTACTTATATCTCTCGTTCCCTCATCTCTCTTCACCCTGCTTCATCTCCCTCACAATACCTCACCTCCTCACCCCCTGCTTTATCTCTCCTCCACCCTCCTCACCTCTCCTCACTCTGTTCATCTCTCTCACCCTACCCTCACCTCTCCTCACCCTGCTTCCTCTCCTCACCCTACCTCACCTTCCACACCCTGCTTCATCTCCTCACCCCTTCATCTCTCTCCCACCTCCACCTCTCCTCACCCTGCTTCATCTCTCCTCACCCTACCTCATCTCTCCTCACCCCACCTCATCTCTCCTCACCCCACTTCACCTCTCCTCACCCCACCTCATCTCTTCTCACCCCACCTCATCTCTCCTCACCCCACCTCATCTCTTTCACCCCACCATTCTTTCCACCCCAACTCACCTCTCCTCACCCTACCTCATCTCTCCTCACCCTACCTCATCTCTCCTCACTCCACCTAACCTCTCCTCACCCTACCTCATCTCTCCTCACCCTACCTCATCTCTCCTCACCCTACCTCATCTCTCCTCACCCTACCTCATCTCTCCTCACCTCATCTCTCCTCACCCAACCTCATCTCTCCTCACCCCACCTCATCTCTCCTCACCCCACCTCATGTCTCCTCACCCCACCTCATCTCTCCTCACCCTACCTCCCCCTACTTTGCCACACTTCACCCACTTCACCACACATCACAACACCTCACCCCACCTCACAACACCTCACTACACATCACCACACCTCACCACACATCACCACACATCACCACACCTCAACCCACCACACCTTACTACACATCACCACACATCACCCCACCTCACCCCACCTCACCCCACTACACCTCACTACACATCACTACACATCACCCCACCTCACTACACGTCACACCTCACCTCACCACACCTCACCACACGTCACACCACCTCACCCTATAACACCTCACTACACATCTTCACACATCACTACACATCACCACACCTCACCTCACCACACATCACCACACCTCACCCCACCTCACCACACATCACTACACCTCACCACATCTCACCTCACTACACATCTGGAGTATACCTGGAGAGAGTTCCAGGGGTCAACGCCACTGCGGCCCTGTCTGTGACCAGGCCTCATGTTGGATCAGAGCCTATTAACCAGGCTGTTACTGCTGGCCGCACGCAGTCCAACGTACGAACCACAGCCTGGCTGGTCAGGTACCGACGTTAGGTGTCTGTCCAGTGCCTGCTTGAAGACAGCCAGGGGTTTGTTGGTAATCCCCCTGATGTATGCTGGGAGGCAGTTGAACAGTCTTGGGCCCCTGACACTTATTGTGTTGTCTTTCAACGTGCTAGTGGCACCCCTGCTTTTCATTGGGGGGATGTTACATCGTCTGCCTTTCGTAGGGAGTGACTTCGTGTGCAAGTTTGGTACTAATCCCTCGAGAATTTTCCACGTGTATATAATACTGTATCTCTCCCGCCTACGTTCTAGGTAGTATAGGTTTAGGAACTTCAAGCGTTCCCAGTAATTGAGGTGGTTTATCGCAGTTATGCGTGCCGTGAAGGTTCTCTGCACATTTTCTAGGTCAGCAATTTCACCTGCCTTGAAAGGTGCAGTTAGTGTGCAGCAATATTCCAGCCTAGATAGAACAAGTGAACTGAAAAGTATCAACATGGGCTTGGTATCCCTGGTTTTGAAGGTTCTCATTATCCATCCTGTCATTTTTCTAGCAGATGTGATTGCTACGGTGTTATGGTCCTTGAAGGTGAGATCCTCTGACATGATCACTCCCAGGTCTTTGACATTAGTTTTTCGCTCTATTGTGAGGTTGGAATTTGTTTTGTACTCCAATGAGATTTTAATTTCCTCACGTTTTCCATATCTGAGTAATTGAAATTTCTCATCATTGAACATCATATTGTTTTCTGCAGCCCGTTTAAAGATTTGGTTTATGTCTGCTTGGAGTCTTGCAGTGTCTTCAATGGTGGACACTGTCATACAGATTCGGGTGTCATCTGCAAAGGAAGACACGGCACTGTGGCTGATATCCCTGTCTATGTCCGATATGAGGATGAGGAACAAGATGGGAGCGAGTACTGTGCCTTGTGGAACAGAGCTTTTTATATTAGCTGCCTCAGACTTTACTCTGTTGAGTACGACTCTTTGTGTTCTACTTGTTAGGAAATTATAAATCTATCTACAAAGTTTTCCTGTTATTCCTTCATCACGCATTTTGTGTGCTATTTCACCATGGTCACACTTGTCAAAGGCTTTTTCCAAAGTCTGTGTATATAACATCTGCATTCTGTTTGTCTTCTAGAGCATTCCAGAACCTTGTCGTAGTGGTCCAGTAGTTGGGACAGACAGGAGCGACCTGCTCTAAACCCATGCTGCCCTGGGTTGTGTAATTGATGGGTATCTAGATGAGTGGCGATCTTGCTTCTTAGAACCATTTCAAAGATTTTTATGATATGGGACGTTAGCGCTTTACTGCCCCCTTTGTGGAGCGGGGCTATGTCTGTTGTTTTTAGTAACTGCGGGACGACCCCAGTGTCAATGCTCCCTCTCCATAGGATGTTAAAAGCATGTGATAGGGGCTTCTTGCAGTTCTTGATGAACACGGAGTTCCATGAGTCTGGGCCTGGAGCAGAGTGCATGGGTATGTCATTTATTGCCTTTTCGAAGTCATTTGGCGTCAGGGTAATGTCAGATAGGCATGCATCTGCCAAGTTCTGTGGCACTCTCATAAAAAATTCATTTAGGTCTTCGACTTTCAGTCTGGTTAGCGGCTCGCTAAAAACTGAGTCATACTGTGACTTTAGTAACTCACTCATTTCGTGGCTGTCATATGTGTAGGACCCATCCTGTTTAAGTAGGGGCTCAATACTGGATGTTGTTCTCGACTTTGATTTGGCATAAGAAAAGAAATACTTTGGGTTTCTTTGAATTTCTTCTATGGCTTTTAGTTCTTCCCACGTTTCTTGATTCCTGTAAGATTCCTTTAGTTTTAATTCGATGTTTGCTATTTCTCTGACCAGTGTCTCCCTACGTATTTCAGATATATTCACCAGGTACATCACCACACATCACCCCACCTCACTACACCTCAAACCACCACACCTCACTACACATCACCCCACCTCAAACCACCACACCTCACCTCACTTCACCACACATCACCATACCTCACCAACCTCACCACACATCACCACACCTAACCACACCTCACCCCATTACACCTCACTACACATCACCACACCTCACCCCGCCTCATCCCTCTCCTCCAACATTACACCCCACCCACGGGCCCCACACCCCCCTCACCAACCCCACCTTACATCCCACAACAGAAGAGTGCTGCACTATCATCCGAAACATTGATCAAAGTATGATATTGTTGCTGACAATGGCAGGGCATTATGGTGCCCTGGAACCATTGGTCCACAATGGTAAGTGCTCCGGGTAAGCCCCGGCTTATGGCATTGCCTGCTATTTTGCGAAGGAATTTTCAATATATTCGCTGACAGGAGCGAAAAAGATTGTCTGGTCACATCTTTAAGGATAACAAAAAGAAAACTAACTTTATTTTATATGCAACAATGATGAGAGTTTGACTTTATTAAGATGAAGTGGATGAGGTAGTAGTAATCTATCCGATGAAAGGGAAAAAGGCAGCTGCAATTCCTTGAATCAAGAGCCCTTCACAAGCATCAAGGTACTTCCCTTCTCTCAAGGAACATAACTGGTAGGATTTTTTTCATGCAGGAAGTTACAAGTGGCTGTCCGGCTCAACCCCCCCACGGCACAAACGGTGCATAAACTATTACACATTATTTACCCTATCTCTATCTCTCTCAGTGACCTCATTTTTGACCTCATCTGTGACCTCTTATGAGCGTGACCTCCGGGTTCTCATTGATCAGGTAAGGTCGAGTACATGTGTAGTACTTGGTCAGGGTCAGTTGTGAGTTATGGTTTTATTGTTAAAATATAGTGTCTGGTGTTGTCAGTATGTTGTGTGTTAAAGTCTGGTGTTGTCAGTATGTTTGTGTAAAGTCTGGTGTTGTCAGTATGTTGTGTGTTAAAGTCTGGTGTTGTCAGTATGTTGTTTGTTAAAGTCTGGTGTTGTCAGTATGTTGTGTGTTAAGTCTGGTGTTGTCAGTATGTTGTGTGTTAAAGTCTGGTGTTGTCAGTATGTTGTGTGTTAAAGTCTGGTGTTGTCAGTATTTGTGTGTTGTGTTAAAGTCTGGTGTTGTCAGTATGTTGTGTGTTAAAGTCTGGTGTTGTCAGTATGTTGTGTGTTAAAGTCTGGTGTTGTCAGTATGTTGTGTGTTAAAGTCTGGTGTTGTCAGTATGTTGTGTGTTAAAGTCTGGTGTTGTCAGTATGTTGTGTGTTAAAGTCTGGTGTTGTCAGTATGTTGTGTGTTAAAGTCTGGTGTTGTCAGTATGTTGTGTGTTAAAGTCTGGTGTTGTCAGTATGTTGTGTGTTAAAGTCTGGTGTTGTCAGTATGTTGTGTGTTAAAGTCTGGTGTTGTCAGTATGTTGTGTGTTAAAGTCTGTGTTGTCAGTATGTT
>WNWK01019314.1:0-38062 GCA_009830355.1 Cherax destructor
GGGGATTTTCTTTCCTTTTGGGTCACCTGCCTCGGTGGGAGACGGCCGACTTGTTGAAAAAAAAAAAAAATATTACGTATATGCATGTATATATATATATATACATGTATATATGTAAGTGGTAGTGGCCAACACGAATTCTCTAATAATTTTTACAATTACATGATACAACTTATGCAGACCATAGCTGACATCAGTGACATACTATATAGAAAGTCTCTGCTTATGCAGATACTTTCGGGCAACTTAGGTTACTTTTGTCCCCAGGATGCGACCCACACTAGTCTATTAACACCCAGGTACCTACTTACTGCTAGGTGAACAGGGACAGCATGTGTTTAAGGAAACACATCCTGATATTTCCACCCGTACTGGGATCGAACCATGGACCTCAATGTGTGAGCTGAGTGCGCTACCAACCGAGCTACGGGACACCTTCGTGGACTTCATTCTTATAATAATAATATCTTTATTTCTACAAGTACATGTACAAGGTATACAGTCCTAGCTGACATCAATGACATACTACTATATAGAAAGCCGCTTGTTATGCTGAGCATTTCGGGAAAATTAGGTCAGTTTTGTCCCACGATGCGACCCACACCAGTCCACTAAAACCCAGGTACCCATTTTATTGATGGGTGAACATAGACAACCGGTGTAAAGAAACACGCCCAATGTTTCAACCCTCGTCGGAATCGAACCCGGACACTCACCGTTGAAGCGAGGCTTTAGCCACCAGGCCACGGGCCACCGTTCTTGTCTTGTATCATAAGGTGCAGGATTTTGGCACTCATCCTCTAGACCAGTGATTCCCAACGTGGGTTACCCCTCGGGGGGAGCTTGAATGTTTTGTGGGGAAATTTGAAAATGTTCCAATAAAATATTATTTATGCATAAATATTTTATTATAAAGAAATATATTTTAAATTTTCAATTACATATAATTATATTTATTCTCAACATCTGTACATGATAATAATTCCATATATTACTTCCAGAAGTTTATTTTATATACATATGTTGCAGATGTGTCTAATTGTTTATCTTGTCAGTATTATATACCGTTTATGTACAGTGATACTGCTGTGGTGTCACTGCTGTGGTGTCACTGCTGTGGTGTCCTGCTGTGGTGTCACTGCTGTGGTGTCACTGCTGTGGTGTCACTGCTGTGGTGTCACGCTGTGGTGTCACTGCTGTGGTGTCACTGCTGTGGTGTCACTGCTGTGGTGTCACGCTGTGGTGTCACTGCTGTGGTGTCACTGCTGTGGTGTCACTGCTGTGGTGTCACTGCTGTGGTGTCACTGCTGTGGTGTCACTGCTGTGGTGTCACTGCTGTGGTGTCACCGCTATGGTGTCACTGCTGTGGTGTCACTGCTGTGGTGTCACTGCTGTGGTGTCACTGCTGTGGTGTCACTGCTGTGGTGTCACTGCTGTGGTGTCACCGCTGTGGTGTCACTGCTGTGGTGTCACGCTGTGGTGTCACTGCTGTGGTGTCACTGCTGTGGTGTCACTGCTGTGGTGTCACTGCTGTGGTGTCACTGCTGTGGTGTCACTGCTGTGGTGTCACTGCTGTGGTGTCACTGCTGTGGTGTCACTGCTGTGGTGTCACTGCTGTGGTGTCACGGCTGTGGTGTCACTGCTGTGGTGTCACTGCTGTGGTGTCACTGCTGTGGTGTCACTGCTGTGGTGTCACTGCTGTGGTGTCACTGCTGTGGTGTCACTGCTGTGGTGTCGGTGTCACTGCTGTGGTGTCACTGCTGTGGTGTCACTGCTGTGGTGTCACTGCTGTGGTGTCACTGCTGTGGTGTCACCGCTATGGTGTCACTGCTGTGGTGTCACTGCTGTGGTGTCACTGCTGTGGTGTCACTGCTGTGGTGTCACTGCTGTGGTGTCACTGCTGTGGTGTCACTGCTGTGGTGTCACTGCTGTGGTGTCACTGCTGTGGTGTCACCCTATGGTGTCACCGCTGTGGTGTCACTGCTGTGGTGTCACCGCTATGGTGTCACTGCTGTGGTGTCACTGCTGTGGTGTCACTGCTGTGGTGTCACTGCTGTGGTGTCGTGTCACTGCTGTGGTGTCACTGCTGTGGTGTCACTGCTGTGGTGTCACTGCTGTGGTGTCACTGCTGTGGTGTCACTGCTGTGGTGTCACCGCTATGGTGTCACTGCTGTGGTGTCACTGCTGTGGTGTCACTGCTGTGGTGTCACTGCTGTGGTGTCACCGCTATGGTGTCACCGCTGTGGTGTCACAGCTATGGTGTCACTGCTGTGGTGTCACTGCTGTGGTGTCACTGCTGTGGTGTCACCGCTATGGTGTCACCGCTGTGGTGTCACTGCTGTGGTGTCACTGCTGTGGTGTCACTGCTGTGGTGTCACTGCTGTGGTGTCACTGCTGTGGTGTCACTGCTGTGGTGTCACTGCTGTGGTGTCACCGCTGTGGTGTCACCGCTGTGGTGTCACTGCTGTGATGTCACTGCTGTGGTGTCGGTGTCACTGCTGTGGTGTCACTGCTGTGGTGTCACTGCTGTGGTGTCACTGCTGTGGTGTCACCGCTCTGGTGTCACTGCTGTGGTGTCACTGCTGTGGTGTCACTGCTGTGGTGTCACTGCTGTGGTGTCACCGCTATGGTGTCACTGCTGTGGTGTCACTGCTGTGGTGTCACCGCTATGGTGTCACTGCTGTGGTGTCATTGCTGTGGTGTCACCGCTGTGGTGTCACCGCTGTGGTGTCACTGCTGTGGTGTCACTGCTGTGGTGTCACTGTTGTAGTGTCACCGCTGTGGTGTCACTGCTGTGGTGTCACTGCTGTGGTGTCACTGCTATGGTGTCACTGCTGTGAAGGACTTTGCTACATAAAAAAGGACTCGACTTGGTATGACAAAACGACGAGACTTGAGATTTATACTGACTAAATGAGTGACTGAAATCGTAACTATTTGAAGTAAACATCAAGTTGAATGATATCACTAACTTGAGAATCTCAAACTTGATGAATCTAAACTTAGAGTTTGGTGAGTTACTAAACTAATTTTAATTTTGTTGTATTGTATTTTTTACCTAATACTATGCCTTTTCAACACCCAAATTAGTTTTTACATTAAGGGGGGAAGGGAGGAGGCATAAACTTTTTTGAGGAGTCGAGGCAGAGCATGACGCAAAAAAGTTTGGAACCACTGATCTCGACCACTACAGTAACCATCATGGTTAATAATACTCACATAATAACGTTGTGTAGTTTTAAAAATAGGTTAGATAAATATATGAGTGGGTGCGGGTGGGTGTGAGTTAGACCTGACTAGTTTGTGCTACTAGGTCAGATGCCGTGCTCCTTCCTTAAGTGAATGTAGCCTGACCTGGCTGGGTCGGGGCATTGGCTTAAGCCGGTGGGAGAATTGGACCTGCCTCGCATGGGCCAGTAGGTCTGCTGCAGTGTTCCTTCTTTCTTATGTTCTTATAATATTCCTCCTCTTCCTCCATCTTCTTCTTCTTCTTCGTCATCGTCATTTTATGTGGTTCGATACAACAGGGGAACCCACGTTAAGTAGTGTGGGAGGTTGTGTTATAATGTAGTGTGGGAGGTTGTGGTATAATGTAGTGTGGGAGGTTGTGTTGTAATGTAGTGTGGGAGGTTGTGTTATAATGTAGTGTGGGAGGTTGTGTTATATTGTAGTGTGGGAGGTTGTGTTGTAATGTAGTGAAGGATGTGTTATAATGTAGTGTGGGGTTGTGTTATAATGTAGTGTGGGAGGTTGTGTTATATAGTGTAGTGTGTATGTGTGTTTAATGTAGTGGAGTTGTGTTATAATGAGTGTGAGGTTTATATGTATGGTTTTTATGGTGTGGGAGTTGTAATGTAGTGTGGAGGTGTGTTATAATGGTGTGGTGGTATAGTATGTGGAGTTGTTATATGTAGGTGGGAGGTGTTATATTGTAGTGGGATGGTATATGTGGAGTGTATATGAGGGTTTATTAGTGGAGGTTGTGTTATATGTTGGGGGTGTTGTGGTTATGGTGTGGTGTTATATGATGAGGTTGTGTTATAATGTATGGGGAGGTTTGTTATAGTAGTGGGAGTTGGTTATAATGTAGTGTGGAGGTTGTGTTATAATGTATGGAGTGTATATTAGTGTGGAGGTTGTGTTATAATGTGTTGGGAGGTTGTGTTAATGTAGGTGGGAGGTTGTGTTTAATGTAGTGTGTAGTTGTGGATGTGTGAGTGGTTAATGTAGTGGGTTGTGTTATAATGTAGTGGGTTGTGTTATATGTAGTGTGGAGGTTGTGTTTAATGTAGTGTGGAGGTTGGTTATAATGTAGTGTGGAGTTGTGTTATAATGTAGTGTGAGGTTGTGTTTAATGTAGTGTGAGTTGTGTTTAAGTATGTGGAGGTTGTTATGTTGGTTAGTGTGATGTTATAGTTGGAGGTTGTGTTATATGTAGTGTGGGGTTGTGTTATATTGTAGTGTGGAGTTGTGTTATGTAGTGTGGAGGTTGTGTTATAATGTAGTGTGGGAGGTTGTGTTATAATGTAGTGTGGAGGTTGTGTTGTAATGTAGTGTGGGAGTTGTGTTTAATGTAGTGTGGAGTGTGTTTAATGTAGTGTGGGAGGTTGTTTATATGTAGTGTGGAGGTTGTGTTATAATGTATGTGGAGTTGTGTTATAATGTAGTGGGGAGGTTGTGTTATATTGTAGTGTGAGGTTGTGTTATTGTAGTGTGGGAGGTTGTGTATAATGTAGTGTGGGAGTGTGTTATAATGAGTGGAGGTTATAAGTAGTGTGAAGGTTGTGTTTAATGTAGTTGGGGTTTTTATAATTAGTGTGGGGTTGTGTTTAATGTAGTGGAGGTTGTGTTATAATGTAGTGTGGAGTTGTGTTATAATGTAGTGTGGGAGTTGTTTATAATGTAGTGTGGAGTTGTGTTATATGTAGTGTGGGAGGTGTTTATATTGTAGTGTGGGAGTGTGTTATATTGTAGTTGGGAGGTTGTGTTATATGTAGTGTGGGGGTTGTGTTAATTGTAGTGTGGAGTTGTGTTTAAGTAGGTGGAGGTGTGTTATAATGTAGTGTGGGAGTTTGTATATGTAGTGTGGAGGTTGTGTTATATGTAGGTGGGAGGTTGTGTTATATTGTAGTGTGAGGTTGTGTTATATTGTAGTGTGGATTTGTTATATTGTAGTGTGGAGGTGTGTTTATGTAGTGTGGGAGGTTGTGTATATTGTAGTGTGGGAGTTGTGTTATATGTAGTGTGGGTGTGTTATATTGTAGTGTGGGAGGTTGTGTTTATGTAGTGGGAGGTTGTGTTATTGTAGTGTGGAGGTTGTGTTATAATGTATGTGGGAGGTGGGTATATAGGAGTAATATAAATAGGATGGTATAAAAGTTGTATATAAGATGATGTTTATAAGTATAGAACTTTAAAATATGAGAAAGATTCAAAAAATATAGAGAAGTGTATAAATATGAAGACTTTCAGAAAAATATGGAAAATTGAAATATGAAAAAAATATAAAAAATTAGAAATTTAAATATTAGAGTATTTATAACTATAGAAGAGCTTGAAATATTAATTAAACTATATTAAATTAAGCTTTTATAAGCATTGATAATATAAATATTGAAATTTATAATTATTGAAGTTTAAAATTGAAAAAATATGAAATTTTTAAATATATGGAGGTTTATAATGAAAATTAGAATTGTTATAATTATTAGGTTATAAGAGTTGAGTGTTATAGTGTGGAGGTTGTGTTATAATTAGTAGTGTGTATTGAGAGGTTTGTTTGTTATTTGTAATTGTAGTGTGGGAGGTTGTGTTATAATGTAGTGTGGGAGGTTGTGTTAAAATATATGTGGGAGGTTGTGTTATAATGTAGTGTGGGAGTGTTTAATGTTGGGGGGTTTATAAGAGTGAAAGGTATAATTATGGGATTGTGTTATAATGTAGTGTGGGAGGTTGTGTTATATGAGTTGGAGGTTGTGTTATAATGTATTGAGGTTGTGTTATAATGTAATTAGGAAGTTGTGATTAATGTAGTGTGGGAGTTGTGTATAAATTGTTGAGGTTGTGTATAATGTATGTGGAAGTTGTGTTAGTAATGTGTAGTAGTGTGGAAGGTTGTGTTATAATGTAGTGTGGGAGGTTGTGTTATAATGTAGTGTGGGAGGTTGTTATATGTAGTGAGGTGTGTTATAATGTAGTGTGGGAGGTTGTGTTATATTGTAGTGTGGGAGGCTGTGTTATATTGTAGTGTGGGAGGTTGTGTTATAATGTAGTGTGGGAGGTTGTGTTATAATGTAGTGTGGGAGGTTGTGTTATAATGTAGTGTGGGAGGTTGTGTTATAATGTAGTGTGGGAGGTTGTGTTATAATGTAGTGTGGGAGGTTGTGTTATAATGTAGTGTGGGAGGTTGTGTTATAATGTAGTGTGGGAGGTTGTGTTATAATGTAGTGTGGGAGGGCTAGCAGGCTATCATAAGAGAGACTAGAAATATAAATAAGGAACTGGTGATAAACAACGTTGTCAAGTGAAGATCATGTTTATAACACTATCAACAAACACTATCAACAAACACTATCAACAAACACTATCAACAAACACTATCAACAAAACACTATCAACAAAACACTATCAACAAAACACTATCAACAAAACACTATCAACAAACACTATCAACAAACACTATCAACAAAACACTATCAACAAACACTATCAACAAACACTATCAACAAAACACTATCAACAATATCACAACACTATCAACAAAACACTATCAACAAAACACTATCACAAAACACTATCAACAAACACTATCACAAACACTATCAACAAACACTATCAACAAAACACTATCAACAAACACTATCAACAAAACACTATACAACATATCAACAAACACTATCAACAAAACACTATCAACAAACACTATCAACAAACACTATCAACAAACACTATCAACAAACACTATCAACAAACACTATCAACAAAACACTATCAACAAACACTATCAACAAACACTATCAACAAACACTATCAACAAAACACTATCAACAAAACACTATCAACAAAACACTATCAACAAAACACTATCAACAAACACTATCAACAAACACTATCAACAAAACACTATCAACAACACTATCAACAAACACTATCAACAAACACTATCAACAAAACACTATCAACAAACACTATCAACAAACACTATCAACAAACACTATCAACAAACACTATCAACAAACACTATCAACAAACACTATCAACAAACACTATCAACAAAACACTATCAACAAACACTATCAACAAACACTATCAACAAACACTATCAACAAAACACTATCAACAAACACTATCAACAAACACTATCAACAAAACACTATCAACAAACACTATCAACAAACACTATCAACAAAACACTATCAACAAACACCCATCAACAAACACTATCAACAAACACTATCAACAAACACTATCAACAAACACTATCAACAAACACTATCAACAAACACTATCAACAAACACTATCAACAAACACTATCAACAAAACACTATCAACAAAACACTATCAACAAACACTATCAACAAACACTATCAACAAAACACTATCAACAAACACTATCAACAACACTATCAACAAACACTATCAACAAAACACTATCAACAAACACTATCAACAAACACTATCAACAAACACACTATCAACAAAACACTATCAACAAAACACTATCAACAAAACACTATCAACAAAACACTATCAACAAAACACTATCAACAAAACTATCAACAAACACTATCAACAAACACTATCAACAAACACTATCCAACACAAAAACACTATCAACAAACACTATCAACAAAACACTATCAACAAAACACTATCAACAAACACTATCAACAAAACACTATCAACAAAACACTATCAACAAACACTATCAACAAACACTATCAACAAAACACTATCAACAAAACACTATCAACAAAACACTATCAACAAACACTATCAACAAACACTATCAACAAACACTATCAACAAAACACTATCAACAAAACACTATCAACAAACACTATCAACAAACACTATCAACAAACACTATCAACAAACACTATCAACAAACACTATCAACAAACACTATCAACAAAACACTATCAACAAACACTATCAACAAAACACTATCAACAAAACACTATCAACAAACACTATCAACAAACACTATCAACAAAACACTATCAACAAAACACTATCAACAAACACTATCAACAAAACACTATCAACAAACACTATCCAACAAAAACACTATCAACAAAACACTATCAACAAACACTATCAACAAACACTATCAACAAAACACTATCAACAAAACACTATCAACAAACACTATCAACAAAACACTATCAACAAAACACTATCAACAAAACACTATCAACAAACACTATCAACAAAACACTATCAACAAACACTATCAACAAACACTATCAACAAAACACTATCAACAAACACTATCAACAAACACTATCAACAAAACACTATCAACAAACACTATCAACAAACACTATCAACAAAACACTATCAACAAAACACTATCAACAAACACTATCAACAAAACACTATCAACAAACACTATCAACAAAACACTATCAACAAAACACTATCAACAAACACTATCAACAAAACACTATCAACAAACACTATCAACAAAACACTATCAACAAACACTATCAACAAAACACTATCAACAAAACACTATCAACAAAACACTATCAACAAAACACTATCAACAAACACTATCAACAAAACACTATCAACAAAACACTATCAACAAACACTATCAACAAAACACTATCAACAAAACACTATCAACAAACACTATCAACAAAACACTATCAACAAAACACTATCAACAAAACACTATCAACAAAACACTATCAACAAAACACTATCAACAAACACTATCAACAAAACACTATCAACAAACACTATCAACAAAACACTATCAACAAACACTATCAACAAAACACTATCAACAAAACACTATCAACAAAACACTATCAACAAAACACTATCAACAAAACACTATCAACAAAACACTATCAACAAACACTATCAACAAACACTATCAACAAACACTATCAACAAACACTATCAACAAACACTATCAACAAAACACTATCAACAAACACTATCAACAAACACTATCAACAAACACTATCAACAAACACTATCAACAAAACACTATCAACAAAACACTATCAACAAAACACTATCAACAAAACACTATCAACAAACACTATCAACAAACCCCTATCAACAAAACACTATCAACAAACACTATCAACAAAACACTATCAACAAACACTATCAACAAACACTATCAACAAACACTATCAACAAAACACTATCAACAAACACTATCAACAAAACACTATCAACAAACACTATCAACAAAACACTATCAACAAAACACTATCAACAAACACTATCAACAAACACTATCAACAAAACACTATCAACAAAACACTATCAACAAACACTATCAACAAACACTATCAACAAAACACTGTATATAATACTGCCTCTTCTCTCCTCGTTACAATGAACACCTAACAAAAGTAAATTGAGGAGCACAGGAACGTTCTATACTGCTCCGTAGTTTTGGTAAACGTATAAATATTCTCAATGTAAATATTACATTCCTCAGACAAGTGGTGGTGTGTGGTGTGTGGGCAACACTGACCTAGGTGCCTTGACCTCAATTTTCTGCCATATAAGAACACATGGTGGGCTCGGCCCTCACATATATTCACACAGAGACGTATTTTGCTCAGCGTTTATATGCTGAGAGTTTACTTGATTCACTGTTTTAGGGATTAAAGTATTCTTGTCTGGTGGTGAAAAATTTACGTGCAACCTTAATGACCCTAGTGCAGCCGATAGACTTTAAACCCTATCAACCAACCATGTGTACATCACACTGTATACACTCACATGTGTATGAACACTAAGAAGTGTACATACTGTAATTTAAATGCACTCAAAGTTTAGCTGTATTTCAATCCCCGAAATGCGGGTAAACTCTGAAGAGGAGCTCCCCTCCCCATCATTGGATCAAACCTGATAACCCCCACCCCCCCACCTCCTCAGATCCCCAGGTACTCTATCATCCGTATAAGCTTAGTTCTATTTTATAAATGTAATAATGTGATAATTTAAAATAATCAAAGATTGACGCTCAGTCAACAGGTCAGCAAGGGTCAGAGTTCTTCAACTGTCACATAACTCTCTCTCAGCCTGTCATCAAAAGAATTCATGACATAATAACTTATATAATTACTTTGTATGCAATGTATACATATGCATTATACACACACACACACACACACCACCAACCACAAATAGGTGACACACAAATAGGTACACACACACACACACATATATATATATATATCAATAACAACACTGCACTAGCCAGAGTTCGAACCTATGCTGCTTTGGCCCGCCTCATGGTGAGCGAAAACACATGACGCCTTAGACCACTGAACCACACAATCCTTAAGAGTAGCGCATCCAGTAGAACTGTATGTTGTACTCCCTTCCCAAGGACATACGGTGGTGTGGACATCTCTAAGCTAATTTCACTCTCCTCCTGTTTGGTGTACTGGCTCAACGAGCAGTATATATATATTATTGTAACCACGAACGAGTGGTGGTGGTGGTGCCAGGTAGTATCGTAGATTGATGGAGCGAAGGTTCGTGCCTCCTGTGACTGACGGAAGGGTCACCTGTAGACGATGATTGACTGTGGTTGGCGCACAGGTGGTAATGAGTAGACGAGATGGTTGCTGCTTGGTCGTCACGTAAGTCCTTTATAGTAACTTCCTCCACTCAAGAATAATATTATGCGCTCTGCTAACAGCAGTAAAGCTGTGATGAAGAGTGAGAGGAGTAAAGACACCTCTAGTAACAAATTTCTTAATTAATATCCACACATGCGGCTCAGGCACAGTCACTGCTGACCAGACAATGATGGAAGGCCAGAGTAGGTGGGAATTTGTAATGAATTCCACCTGATATTCAGCTTACACAGTAAGCAATCCAGAGGGCGTTACTGGGGGGAGCTTCCCTACCCTGGTAAACAACCATTCCCTAATATACCTCAACTACATACCTTGACGTTTTGTCTTACATTGAGAGAAGGAGCAGAAAAACTGTGTGCACCTATAACAATGATCTTCAACATGTCCCAGGAGACAGGAAACCTGGACAGCTGGAAAACTATAAACATGACTTATTAATCAGTATCGTTGACATGTACACTGGCTGAAGTATTGGAAAAGATAATCAGGAAAAGACTGGTTGAACATATAGAGGGGTGACACTTTTTTTATTTTACAGAGTTAATGTGGATTTAGGGAAGTTAAATCTTGCTACACTGACCTACTCGAGTTCTAAGACAAAATAACTGAAATCCAGTAAGAAAAACAAGGATGGGTTGACTGCATACTAGTGGACTGTAGGAAAGTATTTGACACTGTACCCCACCAGAGATTGATTCACAAATTAGAGGAGCACACAGTGATACAAGGTAAAATCCTACAGTGAATCAAAGAATACCTGATGAACAGAAGACAGAGGATGATGGTAACGGTAGATGTTTCAGGATGGGAAAATGTAACAAATCGGGTTCCCCAAGCATCAGTTCTAGGGACTTTACTATTCTTTATATATATAAATGACTGCCAAAGAAACTCGACTCATGTGTCTCATTATTTCCTGATGACGTAAAATTAAAGAGAAGAATCCAAGTGGAAGAGTCTAGAGACTGATTAATGGTGGACTTGGACACACTCAAGAATGGTCAAACAAGTGGTTGGTAGAGTTTAACCCCAACAAGTGAAAGGTCATGAAAACTGTGGATGGAGAGAGGAGGTTACCAGAGACAGAATACAGCTTGAGAGGCGAGAATCTGTAAATATTTCTCAATGAGAAAGATCTTGGAGTGAACATCACTCCCAGCATGTTACCAGATGTACACCTAAATCACATAACTTCTGAAGCATGTGTACGGATAACTAACCTGAGAACTGCCATCGGACGTTAGGACTCTACTGGACGGCATTGAACCTTCACCTGATCAAACATTCCGGAAACTAGTAAATGTAGAAAGGATTGCAACAAGACTAGTCCCTGAGCTGAGCGAATTGAGTTATGAAGATAGACTAAAGGAACTGAACCTGACGACTTTAAAATAATAACGGTTTAAGAGAGAAATGATTACGACATACACGATACACAGACGCTTTGACAGAGGAGATAAAGACAGACGTTACGAAATGAGAGACACAGAAGCAGGAAGTAATAGATGGAAACTAAAGACACAGATCAGTCACAGGATATAAAGAAATATTTTTGCAGTCTAGAAGATGAGCTGAGATAACTGCTAGATAATGAAGTGGTAGAGGCAAACTCAGGAGAAGGTATGGTAAGGTCTTTAAGAGGCGGGGCCAGGAGCTAAGACTCGATCCCGGCAAACACAACTCGGTAAATACACATACACACACATAAGAACACACATACACACAAACACACACACACACACATAAACACATATAAAAACAGGCCAAGTGCCTATCGACAAGTGCCTTTGACAGCTGGTAACCAATACACACGCAAACATACACTCGCACACACACGCACACACACACACACACACCGTGTACATAAAACCCATATTCGAGTATGCAGCACCGGTTTGGAACCCACACCTGGCCAAGCACGTCAAGAAATTAGAGAAAGTGCAAAAGTTTGCAACGAGACTAGTCCCGGAGCTACGAGGAGAGGTTAAGGGAAATTGACCTTACGACACTGGAGGACAGGAGGGACACGGGGGACATGATAACAACATATAAAATACTGAGAGGAATCGACAAGGTGGACAGGGACAGGATGTTCCAGAGATGGGACACAGCAACAAGGGGACACAATTGGAAGTTGAAGACTCAGATGAGTCACAGGGATGTTAGGAAGTATTTCTTCAGTCACAGAGTGGTCAGGAAGTGAATTAGTCTGGAAAGGGAGGTGGTGGAGGCAGGATCCATACATAGCTTTAAGAAGAGGTATGATAAAGCTCACAGAGCAGGGAGGGAGCGACCTAGTAGCGACCAGTGAAGAGGCGGGGCCAGGAGCTATGAATCGACCCCTGCAACCACAATTAGGTGAGTTTACACGTGTGTGTGTAGAAGTCATATTAATAATAACATTCCACACAAAGATATATTGTGTAATATAGAAGAGACAGCCACAACGAGTGTTATGACAACATGTTTAGAGTAATAACATATAATAACAGTAGTTACAACCAGACGACAATGTTGTCAAGAGTGTGGAAAGACATCAAGTAATACGTTGCTGCATACACCTTTCTTCCAATATTTATATATAAATATTTATCTTGAGACATCGCTGTGATGTTACTGGGATGGTGACATCAGTGAACAAGCAGGACATCTTTAAGTACCCCGGACAAGTTGTGTCACTGAAAGTGAGCATTTAACAATATCATTTTTAAGATCCCTCGTCTGTTCCTGTTTACGGAGTTAAGATGAGCAGTAGGCTGGGAATGGAAGGTTTTCCTGTAGTATCTGCATTTATCTGCCACATCTTCAACACAAACTGTTTTAAAACTTGCTACAGAAGTAATGGCAACACCGGAAAAAAATCATCCGTCAGGTGAAAACAAATTAAGTTGAACTTAACCAGAAGCTCCGCACCTGCCAACATTTTAGTCAAATTACTAAAGGATTGAACCTCGGAACTGAACGTACCCATAGATCACATAATCAATTTATATCTCACCTTCAGTACTGTGCTTGAGCTCAACTTGATCAAAGACACTTCTTCCATTTTGAAGAACAACAGTAGAACTGTTGTTAGTAACTATAATCCAGGAAGTAACAGTGTGATGACCAAAACCCTTATAAGTAGTATTGCAATGTACGTTGTACCCTGTTTTAAATAAAACAAAAATAAGGAGTATATTACCAACTTGTAAAGTATCATAACAAAAACAACAACGTACACAGTTAGCTTTCAGGGGATCTCGTGCAAGTAATTCTTCCTTCATTAACCTGATAAGATTACAAACTAACATTATAAACTAATGCAAGTGTCGAAATTGATATTACGCAAGCATAGTCACCTCAGAGGCTCCTACATACAAAAACACTTTAACGAAGAAAATCATAATATATATATAAAACACTACACAGGTTCACTAGGCTATTTTAATTAGTTAAATTATTATCTGAACAACAGGAAACAAATTGTGAGTCTATAATACAGAATGAGAACCTCTGTCGATGACGTGTGGAGGTCTACAAAGGGAGCATCTTAGGTTCCATACTCTTTTTTTGTCCTATGTATATGACGTGCCAATTAGTGTTAGATGCAAACACCTATTGTATGTAGATGAAGATACTCTATTAGCGTCAGGTAAAGACCCAAAGGATCTAACTAAGGCAGTAATTGGGGGTAGAGTCGTGCAGTCAATGGTTAATTGATAACAAACTGCCAATGCACCTGGAGTAACTGAAGTTATATTATTTGACTGATAATGTACACTGAAGTGGGTAAATAATTTCAAGGTGATGAGTAACGTGGATAATACGAGTAACTTGAGTGAGGTGGATAACAAGTAACTTGAGTGAGGTGGATAACAAGTAACTTGAGTGAGGTGGATAACAAGTAACTTGAGTAAGGTGGATAACAAGTAACTTGAGTGAGGTGGATAACAAGTAACTTGAGTGAGGTGGATAACAAGTAACTTGAGTAAGGTAGATAACAAGTAACTTGAGTGAGGTGGATAACAAGTAACTTGAGTGAGGTGGATAACAAGTAACTTGAGTAAGGTAGATAACAAGTAAATTGAGTGAGGTGGATAACAAGTAACTTGAGTAAGGTGGATAACAAGTAACTTGAGTGAGGTGGATAACAAGTAACTTGAGTGAGGTAGATAACAAGTAACTTGAGTAAGGTAGATAACAAGTAACTTGAGTGAGGTGGATAACAAGTAACTTGAGTGAGGTGGATAACAAGTAACTTGAGTGAGGTGGATAACAAGTAACTTGAGTGAGGTGGATAACAAGTAACTTGAGTGAGGTGGATAACAAGTAACTTGAGGGAGGTGGATAACAAGTAACTTGAGTAAGGTGGATAACAAGTAACTTGAGTAAGGTAGATAACAAGTAACTTCAGTGAGGTGGATAACAAGTAACTTGAGTAAGGTAGATAACAAGTAACTTGAGTGAGGTGGATAACAAGTAACTTGAGTAAGGTGGATAACAAGTAACTTGAGTGAGGTGGATAACAAGTAACTTGAGGGAGGTGGATAACAAGTAACTTGAGTGAGGTGGATAACAAGTAACTTGAGTGAGGTGGATAACAAGTAACTTGAGTAAGGTAGATAACAAGTAACTTGAGTGAGGTGGATAACAAGTAACTTGAGTGAGGTGGATAACAAGTAACTTGAGTAAGGTGGATAACAAGTAACTTGAGTGAGGTGGGTAACAAGTAACTTGAGTTAGGTGGATAACAAGTAACTTGAGTATGGTGGATAACAAGTAACTTGAGTGAGGTGGGTAACAAGTAACTTGAGGGAGGTGGATAACAAGTAACTTGAGTGAGGTGGATAACAAGTAACTTGAGGGAGGTGGATAACAAGTAACTTGAGTGAGGTGGATAACAAGTAACTTGAGTGATGTGGGTAACAAGTAACTTGAGTGAGGTGGATAACAAGTAACTTGAGTAAGGTGGATAACAAGTAACTTGAGGGAGGTGGATAACAAGTAACTTGAGTAGGTGGATAACAAGTAACTTGAGAGGTGGATAACAAGTAACTTGAGTAAGGTGGATAACAAGTAACTTGAGTATGGTGGATAACAAGTAATGTGGTAACAGCTAGGAGGTGGATAACAAGTAACTTGAAGGTGTAGGTGGATAACAAGTAACTTGAGGGAGGTGGATAACAAGTAACTTGAGTAGGTGGATAACAAGTAACTTGAGTAGGTGGATAACAAGTAACTTGAGAGGTGGATAACAAGTAACTTGAGTGAGGTGGATAACAAGTAACTTGAGTATGGTGGATAACAAGTAACTTGAGTAGGTGGATAACAAGTAACTTGAGTAGGTGGATAACAAGTAACTTGAGTAGGTGGATAACAAGTAACTTGAGTAGGTGGATAACAAGTAACTTGAGTGAGGTGGATAACAAGTAACTTGAGTATGGTGGATAACAAGTAACTTGAGTAGGTGGATAACAAGTAACTTGAGTAGGTGGATAACAAGTAACTTGAGTATGGTGGATAACAAGTAACTTGAGTAAGGTGGATAACAAGTAACTTGAGTAGGTGGATAACAAGTAACTTGAGTAGGTGGATAACAAGATAGGTGTACGTAACTTGAGTAAGGTGGATAACAAGTAACTTGAGTAGGTGGATAACAAGTAACTTGAGTAAGGTGGATAACAAGTAACTTGAGTAGGTGGATAACAAGTAACTTGAGTATGGTGGATAACAAGTAACTTGGTAGGTGGATAACAAGTAACTTGAGTAGGTGGATAACAAGTAACTTGAGTAGGTGGATAACAAGTAACTTGAGTATGGTGGATAACAAGTAACTTGAGTGAGGTGGATAACAAGTAACTTGAGTAAGGTGGATAACAAGTAACTTGAGTAAGGTGGATAACAAGTAACTTGAGTAAGGTGGATAACAAGTAACTTGAGTGAGGTGGATAACAAGTAACTTGAGTATGGTGGATAACAAGTAACTTGAGTAAGGTGGATAACAAGTAACTTGAGTAAGGTGGATAACAAGTAACTTGAGTATGGTGGATAACAAGTAACTTGAGTAAGGTGGATAACAAGTAACTTGAGTGAGGTGGATAACAAGTAACTTGAGTATGGTGGATAACAAGTAACTTGAGTATGAGTGGATAACAAGTAACTTGAGTATAGGTGGATAACAAGTAACTTGAGTATGGTGGATAACAAGTAACTTGAGTATGGTGGATAACAAGTAACTTGAGTGAGGTGGATAACAAGTAACTTGAGTATGGTGGATAACAAGTAACTTGAGTATGGTGGATAACAAGTAACTTGAGTGAGGTGGATAACAAGTAACTTGAGTGAGGTGGATAACAAGTAACTTGAGTAAGGTGGATAACAAGTAACTTGAGTGAGGTGGATAACAAGTAACTTGAGTGAGGTGGATAACAAGTAACTTGAGTAAGGTGGATAACAAGTAACTTGAGTATGGTGGATAACAAGTAACTTGAGTATGGTGGATAACAAGTAACTTGAGTATGGTGGATAACAAGTAACTTGAGTATGGTGGATAACAAGTAACTTGAGTATGGTGGATAACAAGTAACTTGAGTGAGGTGGATAACAAGTAACTTGATTGAGGTGGATAACAAGTAACTTGAGTGAGGTGGATAACAAGTAACTTGAGTGAGGTGGATAACAAGTAACTTGAGTAAGGTGGATAACAAGTAACTTGAGTAAGGTGGATAACAAGTAACTTGAGTGAGGTGGATAACAAGTAACTTGATTGAGGTGGATAACAAGTAACTTGAGTGAGGTGGATAACAAGTAACTTGAGTGAGGTGGATAACAAGTAACTTGAGTAAGGTGGATAACAAGTAACTTGAGTAAGGTGGATAACAAGTAACTTGAGTGAGGTGGATAACAAGTAACTTGATTGAGGTGGATAACAAGTAACTTGAGTGAGGTGGATAACAAGTAACTTGAGTGAGGTGGATAACAAGTAACTTGAGTGAGGTGGATAACAAGTAACTTGAGTGAGGTGGATAACAAGTAACTTGAGTAAGGTGGATAACAAGTAACTTGAGTGAGGTGGATAACAAGTAACTTGATTGAGGTGGATAACAAGTAACTTGAGTGAGGTGGATAACAAGTAACTTGAGTGAGGTGGATAACAAGTAACTTGAGTAAGGTGGATAACAAGTAACTTGAGTAAGGTGGATAACAAGTAACTTGAGTGAGGTGGATAACAAGTAACTTGATTGAGGTGGATAACAAGTAACTTGAGTGAGGTGGATAACAAGTAACTTGAGTGAGGTGGATAACAAGTAACTTGAGTAAGGTGGATAACAAGTAACTTGAGTGAGGTGGATAACAAGTAACTTGAGTGAGGTGGATAACAAGTAACTTGAGTGAGGTGGATAACAAGTAACTTGAGTGAGGTGGATAACAAGTAACTTAAGTGAAATATCTTGGAATATTTTTTGAGTCGTATTTCTCAGGTGAAATTATACTGACAAGTAAGACACATGTGCAACAGTCAGGTATCTTGATTCCGAAACATTTCACCCACACAGGAGGCTTCTTTAGTCGAATACAGAGGCGGCAGAAGAAGCACTGGAGACGTAATGACGATGGTGTGTCCACAGAGAGCTTGTACATGACGGTCAAGCTTGTGTTACCTGGAGTGTGTTCCTGGGGTCAAGCTTGTGTTACCTGGAGTGTATTCCTGGGGTCAAGCTTGTGTTACCTGGAGTGTATTCCTGGGGTCAAGCTTGTGTTACCTGGAGTGTGTTCCTGGGGTCAAGCTTGTGTTACCTGGAGTGTATTCCTGGGGTCAAGCTTGTGTTACCTGGAGTGTGTTCCTGGGGTCAAGCTTGTGTTACCTGGAGTGTGTTCCTGGGGTCAAGCTTGTGTTACCTGGAGTGTGTCCTGGGTCAAGCTTGTGTTACCTGGAGTGTGTTCCTGGGTCAAGCTTGTGTTACCTGGAGTGTGTTCCTGGGGTCAAGCTTGTGTTACCTGGAGTGTGTTCCTGGGGTCAAGCTTGTGTTACCTGGAGTGTGTTCCTGGGGTCAAGCTTGTGTTACCTGGAGTGTGTTCCTGGGGTCAAGCTTGTGTTACCTGGAGTGTGTTCCTGGGGTCAACGCCCCCGCGGCCCGGTCCATGACCACGCCTCGTGGTGGATCAGGGTCTGATCAAGAAGGCTGTTACTGCTGGCCCCACATAAACCGACGTAAGAACCACAGTCCGGCTGGTCAGGTACTGACTTTAGGTGCCTGTCCAGCGCCTTCTTGAAGACAGCCAGGGGTCTATTGGTAATCCCCCTTATGTATGCTGGGAGACAGTTGAACAGTCTTGGGCCCCTGACACTTGTGTTAGTGAAACAGTTTACATCTCAAGAACAGAAACAAAATAGTTTTTATTTGAAGCATAACATTAATGAACATTATTACTCTACTAATAACACTATGAAATACATTACAATGTTTATATAAGAATTCTGTGGAAGTGATACATAAATTTATATTTGTAACGTGTGTTCACGTCAATTACTATCAATTACACAACCCAGGACCCATCAATTACGCAACCCAGGGTCCATCAATTACACAACCCAGGGCCCATCAATTACACAACCCAAGGCAACACAGGTTTAGAACAGGTCGCTCCTGCCTGTCCCAGTTACTGGACCACTATGACAAGGTCCTGGATGCTATATAGGATAAACAAAATGCAGATGTAGTATAAACAGACTGCAAAAGACTTCGACAAATGTGACCATGGTGTAATAGTGCACAAAATACATGATAAAGGAATAACAGGAAAAGTTGTAGATTGATCTATAACTTCCTGACAAATAGAACACAAAGAGTAATAGTAAACAAAGTAAAGTCTGAGGCGGCTAAGTAAGTAAGTAAGTTTATTCAGGTATACACAAATACATTTACATACATTATAATACATAGCAGCATATGTGTAGAGAACCCAGGATAACCCAAAAAAGTCAGACAGAGTGACTTATTTCCATTGGGGTCCTTTTTATACCTTAATATTTTACATTGTAGGATATATATGTTATTATATTATAAAGGATATATGTATACTAGGAATAAGGTAAACAGAGTTATTTACATATACATGTGTGTTAGCTAAAAAAATAAAAAAATAATTCTCCTCCCTTTCTGTCGCTACATTCATTAGGTACCTTTTGGCTCTCTTCTTGAACTGGCTGATGCTATGACTGGCTTTGACATGTGCAGGCAGTCTGTTCCCATTCCTTTATTGCTGTACAATAAAAGGTGTTTGAAGCCTGGCCACTGACTGTGGGTACTACAAAGTTGTGTTCTCTCTCCCTAGTACTATGACTGCTTTGGTTCCCAGCCTTGACAAAATTGGCAGCAAGATATTCTGGACACTGTTTGTGAGCAATTTTATAAACTTGATTCAATTTAAGTTGTTTTACTGTCTTCAATATTCAGCATATCCAATTGTTGTAATTCATCCTGGCCTACATGCTACGGTGAAAAGTTCTGTACTCGCTCCCATTCTATTCCTTATCCTCATATCTAACATAGATAGAGATGTAAACCATAGATCCGTGTCTTCCTTTGTGGATGACACCCGAATTGCCATGACAGTGACCTCCATCGAAGACACTGCAAGACTCCAAGCAGACATCAACCAAATCTTCAAATGGGCCGCTGAAAACAATATAAAGTTCAATGAAGAGAAATTTCAACTACTCAGATATGGAAAACTTGAGGAAATTAAAACTGTATCAGGGTATACAGCAAATTCTAACCATACAATAAAGCGAAAAAGTAATGTGAAGGACCTGGGAGTGATAATATCAGAGGATCTCGCCTTCAAAGACCACAATAATGTATCTACCGCATCTGCTAGGAAAATGATAGGATGGATAATGAGAACCTTCAAAACTAGGGATGCCAAGCCCATGATGATTCTCTTCAAATCGCTTGTTCTCTCTAGGCTGAATACTGCTGTACACTAATTGCCCCCTTCAAGGCAGGGAAAATTGCTGACCTAGATTGCCGCGATCTCCTGTTCAAAGGAATGTGTCGTTCTACCTCTTGCAAATTCTTCAACCCTGAAATGTGCCATTCTTTAGTCCTCAAAAAACAATGTTACAACACCAACTGCCCCACATACCACTTAAAAGGGACCAGGATGTACACACCCCATAAAACAAATCATAGATACAGTAGTTATGAAAAGAAACGAAGAAAGAAAATGGAAAGAAATAACCAAAATAGTCCACCACCTTGGAGCCTTGTTGGACTGGAGGCACAGCCAGTGGCCCCTCCAGAGTCATTAGAGAGAGAGAGACGCTCCCTCTACAGGAGAAGGCAATGAATCACTGAGCTCCTCAAGAATGCCAGATTATCTGAAACACGGAAGGAAGCGCTAACCAGGAAGTGGAAAATATTGAGCATAAGTTAAAGGACTCATACAGGATCCAGGAGAGACAAGAGGAGCTAAAAGCGATTAGTGAAATTGAAAGAAATTAGAAGTATTTCTTTTCATATGCCAAAAACAAGGCAAAAACACATCTACTATAGAGCCCTTGCTCAGACAAGACGGATCTTACACAGATGACAACAAAGAAATGAGTGAGATACTGATATCTCAATATGACTCTTTGTTCAGCGAGTCACTAGTCAGTCTAAAGATAGACAATCCAAATAATTTTTTCATGAATGAACTTCAAAACCCTATCAATATATGCCAAATTTCTGACATAACCCTAACTCCACTAGACTTTGAGAAAACCACTGACAACATGCCCATGCACTCAGCCCCAGGCCCAGACTCGTGGAACTCTGTGTTCATTAAAAACTGCAAGAAACCCTCTCAAGGGCCTTAAGTATGCTATGGAGAAGGAGCATAGACACAGGTGAGATTCCACAGTCAGTAAAAACAACGGATATAGCCCCACTTCATGAAGGTGGCAGCAAAGCAATTGCTAAGAACGATAGACCAATAGCTCTAACTTCCCACATCATAAAAATCTTTGAAAGAGTTCTAAGAAGCAGGATAGCAAACCACTTGGATTCCCATGAATTGCACAATCCAGGGCAACATGGGTTCAGAGCAGGTCGCTCCTGCCTCTCGCAACTACTGGATCACTATGATATGGTCTTGGATGCACTGGAAAATAAATATAATGCAGATGTAGTATACACAGATTTTGCAAAAGCCTTTGACAAGTGCGATCATGGTGTAATAGCACACAAAATGCGTTCTAAAGGGATAACTGGCAAAACAGGCAGATGGATCTTCCATTTTCTAACCAATCAAACACAAAGAGTAGTGGTAAACAGAGTTAAATCGGAAGCTGCCATAGTGAAGAGCTCTGTTCCACAAGGCACAGTATTCGACCCTATCCTGTTCCTCATCCATAAACAGAGATGTAAACCATAGCACTGTATCATCTTTTGCAGATGATACTAGGATCTGCTTGAGAGTGTCATCCGTTGAGGACACGGAAAATCTCCAAGAAGATATAAACCAAGTTTTCCAATGGACAATGGAGAACAATATGATGTTCAATGAAGACAAATTCCAACTATTTCGTTATGGAAAACTGGAGGAAATAATAGCTAGGACTGAGTATATTACAAACTCTAATCACACAATAGAGCGGAAAAGTAATGTGAAGGACCTGGGAGTGGTAATGTCTGAGGATCTCACCTTCAAGGATCACAGCAATGCCACTATCACATCTGTGAGGAAACTGATAGGATGGATAATGAGAACATTCAAATCAAGAGATGCCAAGGCAATGACGATCCTTTGTAAATCACTTGTTCTCTCTAGGCTGGAATACTGCTGTACATTGACATCTCCATTCAAGGCAGGTGAAATCGCAGATCTAGAGAATTTACAGAGAACCTTTATTGTACGTATAAGTTCCTTCAAACACCTTAACTATTGTTAAGTAAAAGAACACAAATGCAACTAATGAGACATTTTATTGTGGCAACGTTTCGCTCTCCAGGAGCTTTTTCAAGCTTTTTCAAGCTCCTGGAGAGCGAAACGTTGCCACAATAAAATGTCTCATTAGTTGCATTTGTGTCCTTTTACTTAACATATTGTCGGTAATTCTACCAATATTAATACCTTAACTATTGGGAAAACTTGGAAGCACTTTACTTGTACTCACTGGAGCGCAGGCGAGAGAGATACATCATAATCTACACCTGGAAAATCCTAGAGGGACTGGCCCCTAATCTGCACATAGAAATCACTTCCAACGGAAGCCAAAGACTTGGCAATCGATGCAACATACTCCCAATGAAAAGTAGGGGCGCCATTATTACACTAAGGATGAATTACAACAACTGGATATGCTGAATGTTGAAGAAATAATGTTTCGATAAACATTATTTCTAATAAGTGTTACAGAAAAAAATCATGGCACGTACTTCAAATAAATCTATTTCTAACAAAAGTTTTTCAAACAAAAGTGATTCTAACAAAATTTCTAACAAAAGTATTTTCACACAATAGTAAAGCAACTGAAGTTAAATTACGATTATAAAATTGCTCACAAGCAGAGTGCAGAATATCTTGCTGCCAGGTTTGTCAATATTTGGAACCAAACCCAGTATAGTACTAGGCCTAGGGGAAGTGAACACAAATTTTGTAGTACCCCCAGTAGGTGGTCAGGCTTCAAACACCTTTTATTGTACAGTAATAAAGGAGTGGAACGGACTGCCTGTACATGTCAAAGCCTGCCCTAGCATGAGCCAGTTCAGGAAGAGAACTTAAAAAGTACCTAATGAGAGAAGTTACAGAAAGGGAGGAGAGTTATTGTTTGCATAGCTAACATTCATGTACCTATTATTGCAAGCTGATCCTCTCTTTAATTAATGTTAATGTAAATAACTCAGTTTAGTTCAATTGCATCTCCTTTTATTGCAAGTGATTTTCACATAGCTGAGTTACTTAGCTGTTTTTATTTTTTTTTCAACAAGTCGGCCGTCTCCCACCGAGGCAGGGTGACCACCGAGGCAGGGTGACCACCGAGGCAGGGTGACCACCGAGGCAGGGTGACCACCGAGGCAGGGTGACCACCGAGGCAGGGTGACCACCGAGGCAGGGTGACCACCGAGGCAGGGTGACCACCGAGGCAGGGTGACCACCGAGGCAGGGTGACCACCGAGGCAGGGTGACCACCGAGGCAGGGTGACCACCGAGGCAGGGTGACCCAAAAAGAAAGAAAATCCCCAAAAAGAAAATACTTTCATCATCATTCATCACTTTCACCACACTCATACAAAATCACTGTCTTTGTGGCCCCGGTGGCCTGGTGGCTAAAGTTCTCGCTTCACACACGGAGGGCCCGGGTTCGATTCCCGGCGGGGTGGAAACATTTCGACGTGTTTCCTTACACCTGTTGTCCTGTTCACCTAGCAGCAAATAGGTACCTGGGTGTTAGTCGACTGGTGTGGGTCGCATCCTGGGGGACAAGATTAACGACCACAATGGAAATAAGACAGACAGTCCTCGATGACGCACTGACTTTCTTGGGTTATCCTGGGTGACTAACCCTCCGGGGTTAAAAATCCGAAGAAATCTTATTATTATTTTGCAGAGGCGCTCAGATACGACAGTTTAGAAGTCCCTCCAAACTGTCACTATCAGCTCTTTATTAAATAATAATCAAATATCCCACTTTGACGGTTTTCTTCTTTTTCTTTTTAGTAAATCTATACAGTAAAAGGGGTTACTAGCCCATTGTTCCCGGCATTTTAGTTGACTTTTACAACACGCATGGCTTACGGAGGAAAGATTCTTATTCCACTTCCCAATGGATATGAAAAGCAATAAGAACAAGAACTATTAAGATAAAATCAAAGAAAACTCAGATGAGTGTGTATACATAAACGTGTACATGTATGTATAGTGTGACCTAAGTGTAAGTAGAAATAGCAAGACGTACCTGAAATCTTGCATGTTTATGAGACAGAAAAAAAACACCAGCAATCCTACCATCATGTAAAACAATTACAGGATTTCGTTTTACACTCACTTGGCAGGACGGTAGTACCTCCCTGGGTGGTTGCTAACTACCAACCTACTACCACAGGATGGTAGTACCTCCCTGGGTGGTTGCTGTCTACAAACCTACTACCACAGGACGGTAGTACCTCCCTGAGTGGTTGCTGTCTACCAACCTACTACCACAGGACGGTAGTACCTCCCTGGGTGGTTGCTGTCTACCAACCTACTATCACAGGACGGTAGTACCTCCCTGGGTGGTTGCTGTCTACCAACCTACTACCACAGGACGGTAGTACCTCCTGGGTGGTTGCTGTCTACCAACCTACTACCACAGGACGGTAGTACCTCCCTGGGTGGTTGCTGTCTACCAACCTACTATCACAGGACGGTAGTACCTCCCTGGGTGGTTGCTGTCTACCAACCTACTACCACAGGACGGTAGTACCTCCCTGGGTGGTTGCTGTCTACCAACCTACTACCACAGGACGGTAGTACCTCCTGGGTGGTTGCTGTCTACCAACCTACTACACAGGACGGTAGTACCTCCTGGGTGGTTGCTGTCTACCAACCTACTACCACAGGACGGTAGTACTCCCTGGGTGGTTGCTGTCTACCAACCTACTACCACAGGAGGTAGTACCTCCCTGGATGGTTGCTGTCTACCAACCTACTACCACAGGATGGTAGTACCTCCCTGGGTGGTTGCTGTCTACCAACCTACTACCACAGGACGGTAGTACCTCCCTGGGTGGTTGCTGTCTACCAACCTACTACCACAGAATGGTAGTACCTCCCTGGGTGGTTGCTGTCTACCAACCTACTACCACAGGACGGTAGTACCTCCCTGGGTGGTTGCTGTCTACCAACCAACTACCACAGGATGGTAGTACCTCCCTGGGTAGTTGCTGTCTACCAACCTACTACCACAGGATGGTAGTACCTCCCTGGGTGGTTGCTGTCTACCAACCTACTACCACAGGACGGTAGTACCTCCCTGGGTGGTTGCTGTCTACCAACCTACTACCACAGGACGGTAGTACCTTCCTGGGTGGTTGCTGTCTACCAACCAACTACCACAGGACGGTAGTACCTCCCTGGGTGGTTGCTGACTACCAACCTACTACCTTTAACTTTTAACTTTTAAGATTTAAATAATAATATATCACAAGGACCCCAATAGAAATAAATCACTCCTACATTTTGAGTTATCCTGGGTAATTTACAGTATGTGTGATAATTGTACCTATGTGTACCAGTGCCTAAATAAACTTACAGTGTGACTTTGTAAATGGTCCAAGTCGGAGCGAAATGTCGTGGTAAGTTTCTCCTATGTGGGGGTTATTAGTGTATTGTTCCAGTCACTTTATTGTGGCTTTTTGTCTTTTTGTTCTTTCTAAACTTACTCCCTGACCTAGTCTAGACGCCTCGGTGGTTCAGCATCAGCTGGAACAACTTTACACACACACACAAGTCCAGGTGTATCCATCGTTCTACCAGGTTAGGGAGATTGTGAATCACTGACCAGGGTTGGAGGGAGGGAGCGGGATAGTACGAAGGGGCAGCGGGTTAGGAATGGGGGAGGAAGGGTAGAAGGGGAATGTGAGAATAGGGAGGGAGGGATTGGGAGGGAGGGAGAGGAAGAATGAGTGTATAGGGCAGCAGGGTGAGTCAGCGTCAGCCTTGCTTAGGATGCAAGGAGTGTGTCTGCCAGACTACTGTAACTAATGCCAGTAGCATTGTATTGTTACTACTACTACTACTACTGCTACTACTATCCTACTACTCTACTACTAAGGTATTCCGTAGCGTAGATAGATCGCTAGCGCACTCAGCTTACACACTCTGGTCCGGGGGTCGATCCCCGGTACGGCTGGTAAACATTAGGGACGTGTTTCCATAAGACACCTGCTGTACCTGTTCACCCATCAGTAAAATAGGTACCTGGTTGTTAGTGGACTGGTGTGGGTCGCATCCTGGGACAAAACTGACCTAATTTGCCCGAAATGCTCAGCATAACAAGGAACTTTCTATATAGTAGTATGTCACTGATGTCAGCTATGGTCTGTATACCTTGTACATGTACTTGTAGTAAATAAAGATATTATTATTATTATAATTATTATTATTACCGTTCTACCACTACTACAATGACGAGTAATATTTCTGTTACTACTACACTACCATTAATGTACTACTATTACTATCGTACTACTATTATTACTATTAATAATACTATTACTACTACTACTAAAAATATTACTATTTCTACTACTACTACTACGACCACCACTACTACTACTATTACTACTACTATTACTACACTACTACAACATTCAGGATATGAATGAGAGAGATAAGGTTGTTACTGAGGACTTTGTTAAATATTTATGTGGTTAAGCTAGAAAAATATATATTAAATAATAATAATAATAATAATATCTTTATTTCTACAAGTACATGTACAAGGTATACAGACCATAGCTGACATCAATGACATACTACTATATAGAAAGCCGCTTGTTATGCTGAGCATTTCGGGCAAATTAGGTCAGTTTTGTCCCAGGATGCGACCCACACCAGTCCACTAACACCCAGGTACCCATTTTACTGATGGGTGAACAGGGACAGCAAGTGTCTTATGGAAACACGTCCCTAATGTTTACCAGCCGTACCTGGGATTCGAACTCCGGACCTCAGTGTGTGAGCTGAGTGCGCTCACATTTTTAGAGGAACATTAGGATGACGTTTGATCCCTCCTGGACCTTTGTTAAATCACAACTGAGAGAGTAAGAGGCAGGGAGGGTCAGAAGGAGGAGCTCTAGAGTCCCATGGGACAGTAACACTCCTGTGCTCCTTTACACTACCACCTCCACTATTACTAATTCTTTCCCTTTTACTACTACTACTCTCTCTATTATTATTTCCACCACGTGTTTTATCAAATACCATTACTGCTACTTCTACTACCTCAGCTGTACTACCACTACTACTCCTGCAAATACTACCACCACCACCACTACTACTACTATCGTACTCCTTCCTTCCCAGTTTCGTCTTCCGGTCTTCTCTGCCTCTTACTCAGTTGTGATTTGATAGTGGTCCAAGAGGAACTGTAACGTCATCCTAATGTTCTCTTAAATTAAGGGCGATTTTTTTGGTGAATTGTTCCAGCCTCGGTATTGTGAAATTTTATTCTGTACAAGAATGGTATATAATACGGTCAAGATGAACATTAGACACATGTTCAACGTCTGGGTGTCTTTAATGTAGACGTTTCGCCCTCCAGTGGCTTCATTAATACAAATCAATTCAAATTATGTCTTAGAATTTGTATTGATAAAGCCACTGGAGGGCGAAACGTCTACAATAAAGACACCCAGATGTTGCACATGTGTCTAATGTTCATCTTGTCTGTATTATATACCATTCATGAACAAAATAAAATTTCACAATACCGAGGCTGGAACAATTTTCATCAAATTTTATTCTATAGGGAGAAGACGATGAATTACAAAGCCATGGCTTGCTTCTGCAGTGTTTTAAAATCTGAGGTTAGAGTGTTGAAGGAGGAGGTCCTACTTCTCCAGGAGGAAATTAAGAGGCTGAAGGTTCACCTCGATGGGTTTGGGAGTGAGTGTGAGGTGGCTGGAGTGGATGAGGGAAAGGAGGCTACCAGGAGTGAGGAGCAGTCCAGCACCTGCTACAAGTGACGAGTGGTTCCCAGTAATGGCAGGAACATCAAAATAAGGAAAGTTAAGAGAGAAGATTTGAAGGTAGGAAATCGCTTCTCTGTTCTTCAGGATGAGTGTACTCCAGAGGCCAGTGAAGGTAAAGGTACTACTTCCCCTGCTAATAGAGGTAAGCGAATTCTTGTGGTTAGTGACTCACATGTAAGATATATGGACTGTGCTTTCTGTAATAGGAATAAGAAGGTGAGAGAGAGGGTGTGCTTCCCTGGAGCTGGTGTTGGAGACATAGTCAACAGGTTGGATAATATCATGTCAGGTAATGGGAACATCATTTCAATATCATTTCCATCAGCACTGAGGTGCTGATGGAAATGATATTGGGAATGATATTGAGCTGCTAGATAAGTACAGGTCAGCTATAGATTAAATTAGGTCTACGGGAGGGGTCCCAATCATATGTAGCATCTTGCCTAGTAGGAAGTGGGCAAGGAATGGTTGTCTAGGGCAATTGGTGTAAATTGCTGGCTAGACAGATACTGCAAGGAACTTGCAATCCCATTCATTGAAAACTGCGACAACTTTTATGGCAAACATGATATGTATGCAAGGATTGGGGTACATCTCTCTGGGGCAGGGGTGGTAGCATTTGCCAACTCATTCGAGAGTGCCATTGCTGACATGTCTAGGATTTTAAACTGATAGAAGATAGAGGTATGGGTGTGTGTGGGAAACAGTCAGTTTGCAACACTAGGGTTGAAAACAGTAAATGTCTGAAAGACATTATTCTTCATAAATTTACAAATAAAGACAATGGATCAGGTCAGCAAACAAAGGGAGACAGCAGAGGGCAGCGAGAGACTAGCTCCCTTAAGGTGTACTATACTAATAGCAAGAGTGTGAGAAATAAGATAGATAAGCTAAGATTAATTGCAAGTGCAGAAACACAGATATTATTGCTATAACAGAGACCTGGCTTAATCTGAAAGTTGGAGAGTTGCCTTCTGAATGTCACATACAAGGCTATAAATTATTCCACTCTGATAGGGTCAACAGGAAGGGTGGTGGAGTAGCGATGTTTGTCAGAGACAATTTAAATTGTTGTGTTAGACAAGATATAAAATTAGAAGCGTCAGCCACTGAATCTGTTTGGTTACAGCTTCTCGAGGGCCATGAAAAACTAATCTTGTGGGTGATTTGACAGGAAATTTAGAGTCAAGCGACTTGATACGATTCAGGATTATTTTTTAAAACAGTTTGTGACAGAGCCAACTAGAGGAAATAACCTTCTAGATTTGGAGGAAGACCTACTTCGACTAGTGGATGGTACCACTATGACCCCGCCTCCTCCTGCTTCGCCTCACCTGACTACAGCATATAAGCCACTTATATGGCCATGTGCTGTACTTCCTACAAGATTGATGGACTGAACACATTGACTCCAGGCTGAGGGACTGATTACCTCAAACTCCTCCTCTCCATACACCTTTCTACTTTGTATTGGACTGATGAAGCCACTGTGTGGCGAAACGTTTCCTCAATAAAGATACCCAAGTGTTGCATATGTGTCTAATTTATAACTTGTCGGTTCTCTGAACCATTCATCTACATCCTGTCTGACACAGCAACATCTTGGGATCTTGATACAAACGAATTCTTCACAAGAACATAAGAATGGAGGAACACTGCGGAAGGCCTACTGGCCCATACAAGGCAGATCCTTATCAAATCCACCACTACCTAAGAATTTATTCCCGTACTCACGACACCAATCAAACCCAGCCCCTCCCACTCATATATTTGTCCAATCTCTTTTTAAAGCCACCCAAGGTCCTATCCTCTATCAACCTACTCGGAAGATTGTTCCACGCATCTGCAACTCTGTTCGAAAACCAGTACTTGCCTATGTCCTTTCTAAATCTAAATTTATCCAATTTAAATCCGTTATTTCTGGTTCTTACTTGGTTCGATATCATCAGTATTTTATTAATATCTCCTTTGTTTATGCCCATCATCCACTTGTACACCTCGATGATATCTCCCCTCATTCTACGTCTCTCTAGAGAGTGGAGATTCAACGCTCTAAGTCTATCTTCATACGGGAGATTCCTTATACTATAAATCATTTTAGTCATTCTTCTCTGTATGTTCTCCAAAGAATCTATATCCATCCTATAGTAAGGAGACCAAAACTGAGCTGCATAATCCAAATGAGGTCTCACTAGTGATGTATAGAGCTGTAAAATAACTTTTGGACTTCTGTTGCTTATACTTCTTGAAATAAATCCTAGTAATCTGTTAGCCTTATTGCGCACACTTAGGCACTGTTGTCTTGGCTCTAGATTTCTGCTTACCATGACTCCCAAGTCTTTTTTCACATTCTGTATGATCAAGTTCTACTTCACCTAGTTTATAAATTCGAGGGATATTTTCATTACCAAGGACTAGTACCTTACACTTGTCCACATTGAACTTCATCTGCCACTTTTCAGACCAAGACATTAATTTGTCCAAATCCTCCTGGAGTTCACTGGTATCCTCCTCAGAATGAATCATACGGCCTATTTTTGTATCATCAGCAAATTTACTCATGTCACTTGTAATTCCTTCATCAAGGTCATTTATGTAAATTATGAACAACAATGGGCCTAAAACTGATCCTTGTGGAACGCCACTAGTGACTAATCCCCATTCAGATGTGACCCCATTAATGGAAACTCTCTGCTTTCTATTGGTAAGCCATGCCTCTATCCATGCTAGAACTTTACCTCCTATACCATGAGCTGCCACCTTTCTTAAGAGTCTCTTGTGAGGTACTCTATCGAAGGCCTTACTGAAATCCAAGTAAACTATATCGTATTCTTTATCACTGTCTACTGCCTCAAATGTTTTATTGAAGAACGTCAGTAAATTTGTCAGGCAGGAACGACCTCTCGTGAACCCATGCTGAGATTCATTAATCAAATTATGTTCTTCAAGGTGACTTCTAATAATATCAGCTATAATTGATTCTAATAATTTGCCTACTATAGACGTGAGGCTTATTGGACGGTAATTTGATGGAATGGACTTATCCCCTGATTTGAATATAGGAACTACATTAGCTATCTTCCACATCTCAGGCACAACACCAGTTAGGATGGACGTATTAAACACATTCGTTAATGGCTGACTAACTTCCATCTTGAATTCTTTAAGTACCCTGGAAAACAACTCGTCGGGTCCCGGGGACTTATTTTGCTTCAGTTTATCTATCTGTTTGATAACCATGTCCCTCGTGACAGTAATATTAGCTAATTTGAATTCTTCAGGAACTGAATAATTGTTAATTTCTGGAATCTCATTTACGTCTTCTTGTGTAAAGACTGACAAAAAATAGTCATTTAATAGAGAACACATTTCCAGTTCGTTATCCGTCAGCTGTCCATTCCCAATTTTCAGAGGTCCTACCTTTTCCCTCACCTTCGTCCTGTACACTTGAAAGAACCCTTTTGGATTAGTCTTTGATTCATTTGCAACCTTAATCTCATAGTCACGTTTAGCCTTTCTAATCCCCTTTTTTAGTACTCTTTTAAACTGGACATATTGGTCAATAAGATTAACATCTCCTCTTTTGATGCGCCTATAAATTCCTCTTTTCTCCCCTAATAGATGTTTTAGCCTCCTGTTAATCCATTTGGGATCGTTATTATTTGACCTAAATTTTCTCTGGGGAATAAATATACTCTGTGCACGTTGTACATTATTAAGAAAAAGATCATAAACGCAGATCCCATCGTAATCGTTAGCTAGATTACCCCAGTCGAGATTAGACAGATGTTCTCTAAGTCCAATATAATCAGCAGAACGAAAATCAGGAACTTTTACCGTATTATCCCTATTCTCGTATTCCCAGGTAATATTAAAAGTAATGGAATTGTGATCACTTGTGCCAAGCTCCTCAGTGATCTCCAGATTATTTACAAGGGTTTCTTTATTTGACAAGACTAGGTCGAGCAAATTATTACCTCTGGTAGGCTCCGTCACACACTGCTTCAGAAAACAGTCCTGAACTACTTCCATAAAGTCACTAGACTCCAGATTACCGGTCAAAGAAGTCCAGTCAATTTGACTAAAGTTAAAATCCCCTACTATCACTACGTTATTGTGTCTAGAAGCCCTAACAATTTCGTCCCAAAGAAGTCTCCCTCTATCGTGATCCAAGCCTGGAGGTAGGTATATTACACCTAGAATCAGTTTTTCTTGACCTTCTAGAAACTCTACCCAAACAGATTCTGTTAATGATCCATCTATTTTTATGCCTGTTTTTATGCAGCAATTTATATTTTCTCGTACATATAATGCAACTACACCCCCTTTACCATTATATCTATCTATATGGAACAACTTAAACCCCTGAATATGACACTCAGCAATCATATCCCTACTCTTGGTATTATACCATGTTTCAGTTATTGCAATGACATCAAAGTTCCCAGCACATGCTACCAAACGTAATTCGTTAATTTTATTTCTGGCGCTTCGACAGTTAGTATAAAATACATTTATATGTATCTTTTTGTGAACCTTTTTTCCCATTCAGCTTTTGTTTTACACAATTTCTGTTACTATCATTACCCTGTGTTACTCGATTACTGTTATTGTTAAGATTTATGATATCAAAGCCTGAATCAGTATTTTGACCCTCATTATTTACCATTTCTAAACCCATACCAAAGCCTAAATCTATATTTCGACACTCAGTATTTTCCATTTCTAAACCCATACCTCTAACTAATCCTAGTTTTAAGTCCTAACAACACCCTCAACTGAGCTAGCAAGAAAATCCACACCTGCCCTGGATAAGTGAACCCCATCCTTGGCATACATGTCACTTCGGCCATAGAAGTGGTCCCAGTTGCAAATGAATGGTACTGCATTATCCTTACAGTGTTTGTCCAGCCAGCAATTTATACCAATCGCTCTGGACAGCCATTCACTTCCAACACCCCTTCTTGGCAAAATGCCACATATATCAGGGCGCCCCCCTTCTTCCTAATTATGTCTATTGCTGTCCTGTACCTTCTAACTAAATCCTCACTTCTACGCTTGCCTACATCATTGCCTCCAACACTGAGGCAGATAATAGAATTGATCCCATTACCGTTCATGATGTTGTCAAGCCAGCCCCAGGAAAGCAAACCCTCTGTCTCCTACTCCTATCCTTCAAGCAGAATGCCCTATCCATATACCTAACCTGGCTATCCCCAACAACAACAATGTTTTTACCTTCCTTGGTGTCGTTCGTCGTGACGTTCCCAGTAGTCGACTCACATTCATCAGGTAGCACAGAGAAGGCGTTCGATGTTTCCACAGCAGTTTCCAAAGCAGTCTCTTTCTTCTTCACCGTTTCTACCTCTCCATTCGTTTTCTTGATCTTCAACTTCGTTCCATGAATTCCCGCCACTGCCCAGGTTCCCTTCTTGACCTGAGGACTCACAACAGGAAGACTACTACGAATCCTCTTGTTTTCCTCCGTCAATCGCCGTCAATCGCCTTGGCAAAATACCACATATGACAGGGTTCCCACCATTCTTCCTAATTATGTCTATTGCTGACCTATACCTGCTAGTCAGGTCCTCACTCCTACGTCTGCCAACATCGTTGCCTCCAGCATTGAAACAAGACAGACAGTCCTCGATGACGCACTGACTTTCTTGGGTTATCCTGGGTGGCTAACCCTCCGGGGTTAAAAATCCGAAGAAATCTTATCATATCTTATTTTAGGATTGCTCCCATTACCTCTCATGATGTCGTCCAGACGGCTAACAATATCCTCCATCCCAGCCCCAGGAAAGCAAACCTTCTGTCTCCTACTTCTATCTTTCAAGCAGAAGGCCCTATCCATGTATGTAATCTGACTATCCCCAACAAGAACAATATTCTTACCTTCCTTGGTGTCGTTCGTCGTGATGTTCCTAGTAGTTGACTCACATTCATCGGGTAGGATGGAGAATGGGTTTGATGTTTCCACGACAGTATCCTGGATCTTCGTTGTTTCTACCTCACCACCCATCCTCTTGATCCTTAACTTTGTCCCATGCATTCCAGCCACTGTCCAGGTTCCTTTCTTGACTTGAGAATTCACAACAGGAGGATTACTACGAATCCTCTTGCTTTCCTCAGTCAGTCGCTGTATCTCAAGCTTAGCCACCCTAAGTTCTTCCTTTAGCTGCTGGTAGAGTAGCTCAAGAGAGGACATCTTCTTCAGATTTACAGAGAGCACACAAGACACGTCTTCACTGAGTTAAGTACAGAGGAACTCGGCTCAAGCGACCACAAGTCAATTACCTTTTAGCATTGAATGGATGTATGATAGTAGGGATAATTCAGTAATGGTCCCAGATTTTCGCTTAGCAGATTATAATGGACTTAGAGAACACTTATCAACTGTGGACTGTGAAGAAGAGAGGTATCAATATGACAGTTTTCTTTAACACTATACAGGCTGCCCAAAGAACATTTATCCCGTATAAAGAAATTAGATCAAGTAGAAATGACCCAAAATGGATGAATAATAGGCTCAAATATCTTTTAGGCAGAAGAAAGGAATTTATAGGCGCATAAAGAGGTGAGGGTCATCTTATAAATCAGTATACTGACATTAAGAGGGACGTTAAAAAGGGAATAAGAAAAGCTAAACGGACTATGAAATTAAAGTTGCTAGGGATTCAAAAACAACCAAAAGTTTTTTCCAGGTTTATAGAACAAAAGTTAGGGATAAGATAGGTCCCCTTAAAAATAACTTTGGGCATCTTACTGACAAGGAGAATGATATGTGCTCTATTTTAATAATTATTTTCTCTCGGTTTTCACACAGGAAGACATTATAATATCCAGTAATTAATTTTTACAGAGGCCCAGAAGAAGATAAATTATGTAATATCACAGTCACTAGCGAAATGATTATGAAACAGCTGGACCGACTGAAACAAAATAAATCGCCGGGTCCTGATGAGCTTTTTGCAAGGGTTCTTAAAGAATGCAAAATGAAACCGGAACCAATATCTAACATTTTTAATTTATCTCTTCAAACAGGTGTAGTGTCTGATATGTGGAAGATGGCTAATGTAATTTATTTTTAAAGCAGGGGACAAGTCACTACCGTCAAACTACCGCCCAATAAGCCTGACCTCAATTGTAGGCAAATTACTAGAGTCAATTATATTGATATTATTAGAAGCCATCTAGATAACCATAATTTGATTAATGATACCCAGCATGGATTCACGAGGGCCGTTCCTGCCTATCTAATTTATTAACCTTCTTCAGTAAAGCTTTTGAGGCTGTTGATCACGATAAAGAATTCGATATTGTTTATTTAGACTTTAGTAAGGCTTTTGATAGAGTACCACACCAGAGACTGTTAAAGAAAGTGGCAGCTCATGGCATTGGGGGAAAAGTGCTGTCATGGATCGAGTCATGGCTCACCAATAGGAAGCAGAGATGTGCATAAATGGGGTTAAATCCGAATGGGGACTTGTAACAAGTGGTGTTCCACAGGGATCAGTCTTAGGCCCATTGTTATTTATAATATATATCAATGACCTTGATGAGGGAATTACTAGTGATATGAGCAAATTCGCCGACGACACAGGAAGATAGGTAGATAATTGATTCAAACATAGATGTCATAGAACTTCAGGAAGATTTAGACAAACTTAATTCGTGGTCAGAAAAGTGGCAGATGCAGTTCAATGTAGATAAATGCAAGGTTCTGAAGCTCGGGAGTGTCCATAACCCAAGCACTTATAAGTTAAATAACGTAGAACTTAGCCATACAGATTGGAGAAGGACTTGGGGGTGATGGTAAGGCAACCTTAAACCAAGACAGCAATGCCTAAGCGTACGTAATAAGGCAAATAGATTACTGGGATTTATATCAAGAAGTGTTAGCAACAGAAGTCCAGAGGTTATATTACAGCTTTATACATCATTAGTAAGGCCTCACCTAGATTACGCAGCTCAGTTCTGGTCTCCATATTACAGAATGGACATAAATTCGTTAGAAAACATTCAGCGTAGAATGACTAAATTAATACATAGCATTAGAAATCTTCCTTAGAAGAAAGATTGAAGACCCTAAAAATTACATTCACTTGTAAGACGTGAATGAGGGGAGACATGATCGAGGATACAAGTGGAAAATGGGTATTAACAAAGGGGATATAAATAAGGTCTTGAGGATATCTCTCCAAGAGAGAACCCGCAATAATGGATTCAAGTTAGATAAGTTTAGATTTAGAAAGGATATAGGAAAGTATTGGTTTGGAAATAGGGTAGTTGATGAGTGGAACAGTCTGCCTAGTAGGGTTATTGAAGCTAGGACCTTGGGTAGTTTCAAATTTAGGTTGGATAAATTCATGAGTGAGAGGGGTTGGATTGAGTGGACTCGCGCATGAGTGGGTAGAATTGTCAGCTTATTTCTTGGGTAGCATTGAAAATTGGGTTGAGCAAATATTCTGTTAGTGGGACGGATTGTGAAGGACCTGCCTAGTATGGGCCAACAGGCCTGCTGCAGTGTTCCTCCTTTCTTATGTTCTTATGTTCTTATGGTCCTATAGTACCCGTCCGAGCTTTGTATCAGTTTAGTGTAGTGAAATGACACTCAAAAGATGAAGAATAAAGTATACACAAAAAATAAAATTTGCTTTGACATATATTCCCACAACCAGAACGTATGTACAATTACTTTACTTACACTATGTACAAAATGTAGGGACCAGTTAAACTAAATAGTGAATATAGTTTGGAGAGATCAAGTATGAGATGACTCTCGCTACTACAGCTACACAACACGTATGCAGAAATACAGTTGATGAATGTTGATGAATGGAACAGTCTGCCTAGTAGGGTTATTGAAGCAAGGACCTTGGGTAGTTTTAAATTTAGGTTGGATAAATTCATGAGTGAAAGGGGTTGGATTTGAGTGGGAATTGCACATGAGTAAATAAAATTATCAAAGCTTATTTTTTGGGTAGCATTGAAAATTAGGTTGAACAAATATTCTGTTGGTGGGATGGAATGTGAAGGACCTGCCGAGAATGGGCCAACAGGCCTGCTGCAGTGTTCCTCCTTTCTTAAGTATGGTGCTAGCAAGACCGAGGCAGAAAACCCTCTGATGGTTTAGGTTGTTCCTAGAAAGAAGGAATCCTTACCCAGGTTGTCCACCTTTGCTGTGAAAATGTCAGACAGCTCCTGCATCTAATCAGCCACCCCATACCAAGATGGTGGACACATCTTGGCAAACAATGACTAAATGTGCTTAAGATGACATACAGGAAAGTGGTTTTGTGTGTCACATAGAATACATGACGAATGCCTTCAGACTTTAGACAGACAGTTAGATTACCTGCATATGCCCAGAAACACCAGCCAAGTGTATTTGGCGAATGCCACACCCAGCATTATGGGATTATAACATTCAATATGTGCTTGGCAACAACCTCTATGTATTAGTATAAGGTCCGTATCCTAACATATAAGGTGTGTCTAGGTTA
>WNWK01019315.1:0-38058 GCA_009830355.1 Cherax destructor
AAGGCTATATCACATGAAAGGCCACTTTGTCACTGGCATTGTGAGCATCACTTTGGTTCGATTGCGGGGTTTGGGCTGAACCCCCAAAAATACTTTGGTAACGTCCACATATTGAATCTTCTGACGCTGCTGAAAACGCTTCGTCACTCCATGCATCAGTGGACTTCCTCTTTTTCGTTTCACCGCCAACCTTTCCATCCCAGGTGCCGACGACGGGTTTTTCTTGATGGTCTGCTCCGGTCCCCGTTGCTTCTCCCCTGAGCAGCCACATGACCTACCGACCCACAAAAGACACGTTCTTGGTTGGTCGTACGTAACGTACAACTGTGTTTTAAAAAGGCATCTAACATTACGTTGTGGTATCGGCACTTTGGAAAACATTGTGATCATATACTTCCCGTCTGGAAGTCCTCGTATGCCCACTTGCCCCCATCCATCGTTGTAGAATAAAAATTTTCCCATACCCTCAAAAAACTGTCCTGTTGTCGTAGTCGATTGCCTAAAATGGGTTTTTTTCGTGCCCCAAAACCCCACGTGTACGACCGGGAAATTCATGTCCCCTTAAAAACTGGTGTAACTAGGAAACCCGGCGTCTTCAAAGTTTGCCACTACTCTCTCATAAACACGGGAAGACGTTTTGACGAAGTTCCCAACTCCGTTAGGGTTTGCCATCCCACCTCGCTATTCTCGAGGGTTTGCTCCACGCAAGATTTCGGAAAGAAAACTGGTAGGGAAAGGACCTGTCGGGGAAGGGTTAACTCCCCCCCAAGTGTTCCTCCCTTGCCTGGTACTCTCTGCCATACTGGCTCCAAGCTGCTGGTATGGGTGAAAACCTCAAGAGGGCGTATAGTTCTGTTTAATCTAGAACGGCAGATGATAAAACGATGCCCCGGATGTACCAGATCCAGAGCATTTTAATACGTGGGTGACTTTGTAAGTGGCCCAAGTGGCCAAAAATGTCGTGTTGTTTTTTTTTATATTGCGGGTTGTGTGTGTTTTTTGTTCCAGTCCCGGTATTGTGGCTTTTTTGTTTTCAAAAACAATAGAGCTAAAAGTAATGTAAAGGGATGGGAGTGAAAAATGTCAGAGGATTTTCCCCTTAAAAAAGACCCCCCAAATGTATTTTCCCCGCATCTGCTAAGAAAATGATAGGATGGATAATGAAACCTTCAAAACTAAGGACGCCAAGCCTATGATGATTCTCTTCAAATCGCTTGTTCTCTCTAGGCTGGAATCTGCGGGTACCCAACTCCCCTTAAAGGCGGCAAATTACTGACCTGGGGGTGTACAAAGAACTTTCACAGCCCCAAAAAGTACTATAAGGAACCTAAATTACTGAAACGGTTAAAGGGCCCCTTGGTCTGATTCCCTGGAGCGCAGGCAAAAGAGATACATAATAATATACCTTGGAAAACCCTGGGGTTGGTCCCAAAGTTACACAAAAATTTCTCCCCTTTTAAAAAGAAAGACTCGGCAGGAGATGCAACTTTCCCCCAATAAAAAGCAGGGTCCCAAGAGACATGAGAGACAACACAAAAAATTGCCCGGGGCCCAAGACTGTTCAACTGCCTCCCAACATAAAGGGGATTACCAATGGGCCCCTGGCTGTTTTCCCAAGAAGGCACTGGACAGGCACCAAAGGTCAGTACCTGACCAACCCGGGTTTGTGGTTTTTTCGCAGTTTGCGTTCGGCCAGCGAAACAGCCTGGTTGATCAAAACCCGGGATCCCCCGATGCCTGGTCTCCAGATCGAGCCGCGGTTGCGTTCACCCACGGAAACCCTCTCCGGGTTTAAATGGGAAAAAGAAAACATCTGTACTGTTATCGTATAATTTCCCAACATCTGTAGTTGTTTTTAATCCCGCTCTCATTTACATTATCATGGGAAAAAAAATTCCAAAGATTTGTGATTTCAAAGGTTCTCACCAGCCGCATCTTGCCCAGCCCAGACACAGCTATCAGGTTCATCTGCCCAGCCCAGGCCAATATCGGGGTTTATCATGCCCAGCCCAGACACAGCTATCAGGTTTTATCATGCCTAGCCCAGACACAGCTTCAGGTTCATCATGCCCCGCCCAGACACAGCTATCAGGTTCATCATGCCCAGCCCAGACACAGCTATCAGGTTCATCATGCCCAGCCCAGACACAGCTATCGGGTTTCATCATGCCCAGCCCAGGCCCGCTATCAGGTTCATTTTTGTTCCCCGACACCGTTTTTCAGGTTCATCCCGCTCCCCCAGACACAGCCATCGTGCTCATCCTGCTCACCCCAGACACAGCCATCATGCTCATTGTCCCGGGCACAGCCAAACATACTCATCCTGCTCCCCCCCAAAGCCATCATCTCATCCTCTCCCCCAGACCGACTCTTCCCGTCACCCAAAAACACAGCCATCAGTTTATCCTTCTTTACCCCAGACACAGCCATCATACTCATCCTGCTCACCCCCCCGCCCTCATGCCATCCTGCTCACCCCAGACACAGCCATCATGCTCTCCTGCTCACCCCAGACACAACCATCATGCTCATCCTGCTCACCCCGACACAGCCATCACTCATCCCGCTCACCCCAGGGGGGCCATCATGCTCATCCAGCTCACCCCAGACACAGCCATCATGCTCATCCTGCTCACCCCAGACACAACCATGCTCATCCTGCTCCCCCCGACACAGCCATCATGCTCATCCTGCTCACCCAGACACAGCCATCATGCTCATCCTGCTCACCCCAGACACAGCCACCATTCCCTCCTGCTCACCCCAACACAGAAACTGTCATCCTCTAAAACCCCCGACACAGTCATCATGCTCATCCTGCTCACCCCAGACACAGCCATCATGCTCTTTCCCGCTCACCCAACACAGCCATCATGCTCATCCTGCTCACCCCAGACACAGTCACCATGCTTATCCTGCTCACCCCAGACACAGCCATCAGATCATCTGCTCACCCCAGACACCCCGCCATCATGCTCATCCTGCTCACCCGACACAGCCACCATGCTCATCCTGCTCACCCCAGACAAAACCATCATGCTCATCCTGCTCACCTCACAAACCATCCCCTGCTCATCCTGCTCACCCCAGACACAGCCATCATGCTCATCCTGCTCACCCCCCGACACAGCCATCATCCCCATCCCGACCCCAAAACCCTCATGCTCATCCTTCTCCCCCCGACACATCCATCATGCCAAAACCTCCACCCCAGACACAGCCATCATGCTCTTTTTTCTCACCCCCCGACACAGCCATCCCTACTCATCCTGTCCCCGGGCAACCATCATTTAAACCTGCTCACCCCAGACACAGCCATCATGCTCATCCTGCTCACCCCAGACACAACCATCATGCTCATCCTGCTCACCCCAGACACAGCCATCCCTGCTCATCCTGCTCCCCCAGACCCCGCCATCATGCTCATCCTGCTCACCCCCCGGGCACAGCCATCAGCTCATCCTGCTCCCCAACACCCCGCCACCATGCTCATCCTTCTTTAAACACAGCCATCATGCTCATCCTGCTCACCCCAGACACGGCCCCTCATGCTCATCCCTCCCCCCGACACAGCCACCATGCTCATCCTGCTCACCCCAGACACAGCCATCATGCTAATCCTCTCCCCTTTTAAAGGGCATCATGTCTTCTACCCCAGACACAGGGTATTTTTTTTCACCCCCCCCACCCCCAACGGCCATCATGCTCCCTCCTGCTCACCCCAGACACAGCCACCATGCTTATTCCCCGCTCACCCCCGTCACAGTTATCCTGCTCATACTGCTCACCCCAGGAAACACCAAACATGCTCATCCTGCTCACCCCTGACACAGCCACCATGCTCATCCTGCTCCAACCCCGACACCCGCCCAGCCTCATACTGCTCACCCGGGACAACCATCATGCTCATCCCTGTCACCCCAGACACAACCATTGCTCATCCTGCCCCACCCCCTGGCCCCCGCCACCCTCTCATCCTGCTCACCCCCCCGCCCTCAGCTCATCCCGCTCACCCCCGACACAGCCACCATCCCCATCCTGCTCACCCCAGACACAGCCATCATGCTCATCCTGCTCACCCGAGACCCCCGCCTCAAAGCTCATCCTGCTCACCCCAGACACAACCATCAATTTTCTCCAAATCCTGCTCCCAAAACCCCTGACCAAAACCCGGCCCCCCAAAACCCCCCTCATCCTGCTCACCCCCCGACACAGCCATCATGCTCATCCTGCTTTTTGGGCACAGCCCCCCTCATCCTGCTCACCCCCCGACACAGCCATCATGCTCATTTCTCACCCCAGACACAGCCATCATGCTCATCCTGTACCCCAGACACAACCATCATGCTCTCCCCCCCCACCCCCGACACAAACCATCATGCTCATCCTGCTCACCCAGACACAACCATCATGCTCATCCCGCTCACCCCGGGCAGCCATCATGCTCATCTTCACCCCAGACACAAACCCTCATGCTCATCCTGCTCACCCCAGAAAACCATCATGCTCATCCTGCTCAAACCCCGACACAACCATCATGCTCATCCTGCTCACCCAGACACAAACCCTCCTTCCCCATCCTTTCTCACCCCTTTCAACACAGCCATCCTGCTCCCAAAAAAATCTGAACCCAAAACAGTCTGTCCCGCTCCCCCCCAGACCAAACCCTCATGCTCATCCTGCCCCAAAAACCTTTTTACCTTCCCCCCCAAACTGACTTTGTACCTACAATATATTGTCTTTTCTGCAATCTCTCTTTTGGGAAAAAAAATAGTTTTATCTCCTGTTTGTTTAACAACCAATTTTTTTAAAATTTTCTGATTTACAACAGTCATGTACTCCTATCATGACTGACAACAGTTTTTTTTATACTTATCGTGTTCTTTATCATTATATGTTTTGAAAGTATCTGTAAACCCAAAATTTTCACTTTAAAACGCCTAACAATTCCCCCCCGTTATCATTTTAAAACCCCGGGAAAATGTCTTTATCATGATAAACCCCCCATATTTTGTTATCATGATAAACCCCGGGATATGTTACAAATTTTCATGATAAACCCCGGCTTTACTTTTTCATGATAAACCCCGGCATATGTACAGTTATCATGATAAACCCCGGTATATGTACAGTTATCTGATAAAAACCCCGGGAAATGTACCCGACCCTGATAAACCCGGGATATGTTTTTGTTTTCATGATAAACCCCGGGATATGTACAGTTATCATGATAAACCCGGCAACAGTTTCATGAAAACCCCGGCATATGTCCCGTTATCTTTATAAACCCCCGGGGTTTTTGGGTTTTCGATTAAACCCCCGGTTTTGTACAGTTATCATGATAAACCCCCGGGATATGTACTTTTAGATAAACCCCCGGGAAAGTACTTTATCATGATAAACCCCATATTTTCTGTTATCATGATAAACCCCGGTATATGTTTTGGTTATCCTGATAAACCCCGGGTTTTCTTTCTGATAAACCCCCGGTTTTGTCTGTTTCTGTTAAAACCCCCGGGATATGTACAGTTATCATGATAAACCCCGGCATATGTTGTTATCAAGATAAACCCCCGGGATATGTACAGTTATCATGATAAACCCCGGTATATGTATGTTTTCATGATAAACCCCGGTATATGTATGTTTCTTATTTTTTTTTATAGGCCCGTTTTCTGTTGGAAAACGTTCAATTGAGGTATTTGGGTCTGGGTTGCATACTTGTGCAACATACAGCTGACAACCTGTGGCGGTGGGAACCCCTGGGTCGTCAGGTTTAAACCGGCGAGGGCGGAGAACCCGGCGGGGCACACAATGAAGGTTAATGGCTAATTAATGGAAAAAGGCTTTTTCACTGTATTATATTAAACAGTGACCACGAAAAATATATATTTTTAAAAAGTTTTTTTTCATTTGATTTTCAGACCCCCTCATTAAATTCCTGGATTAAGACTGAAATCCCGGTTTAAACCCCGGGTTAAAAACTTGGTTCAAACCCTTTCAGATTGAAATCTTATTTCAAGCTTCTCAGATTATAATCCTGGCTCAAGCCCCTACCCCGGATTAAAAACCTAGAACAAACCCACACAATAAAATCCTGGTTCAAGCTTCTCAGATTAAAATCGAAGTACAAGCCCCTCAGATTGTGATCCCCGGCTGGGACCGGATTAACCTCCCTGGTGTGGTTAATCCTGGCTTGCTCCCGGATTAACCTCACCTGGTGGGTTTTCTCTAAGTTGACTCACTCCATCATGTGAGTGTGTGAAGTTCAATGGTCCTTAAAACCCCTGTGGGTTTATTCAGCGCAAGGGGTGGGTGGTCGTTATTATTCTATTCATGGGGGAAACGCATGAGGAATGGGAGGCAATAATCAAAAAACTAAGGGGACCCATTCCCTGGATAAGACGGGTTTTAATTCCTAAAGGGTTTGTCAAAAGGGGCCCCCCGGGGGGGGTTCCCTTAGCTGGTAGGGCTCTTGATCTAGGGGTTTAAAACTTCCCCAATTCTCGAATGACCCTGAATACCTTCCATTCCCCCCCCCAATGCGATAATCCTCGGGTTTTGGGGGCCCCCCCCTTTTTAATAAAAATTTTCCCCACCCCGGGCAATTTGTATTGCATCTCCAAAACTCACTTGATATCAGTTTTTTTTCATTTTTAACAGAAGTGTTAAAGGGGACTGAACTTGTAAAGCATGATGCCCCGGGGCCCCCTTTCCGGGGGGCCCCCCTTTCCCCCTCCCCCCTTGTGGTTTTATTCCCCCGGGAAGGGGGAAAAAATTTTTTTCTTAAACCCGTTGCCCCCCCCCCACGCAAGTAGGTACCTTTTTTGGGGGTTTTTGATAGGGGGGAAAATTTGAAGGAAAAAAGGGGAAAAAGAAAACCCCCGATGACTCACTATCTATTTTGGGGGGTTTTTTGATAACCCCCCGGGGGTTAAAAAACTGAAAAAAATCTTATCTTCCCAAATTTTTAAAAAGGAAAAAAATTTTTAAAAACTTTTTTTATTTATTTTTAAAAAATTTTTTTTGTGTCAGGGGCTAAAAAACTGAAATATTTATTTTAAATATTAACATATTTTTAAAAATAGTGAAATCAGTAATAATATGGGAGATAAGGACGGATTGGGGGGAGGCACCAATTTGGCTGGGATTTTTTTATCCCTTGACGATTTAAAAACTTGGTGTCTTGGAGAAACAATCTTTAGGGTTTTGGGCCCCCATTCATGGTGGTTTAAAAAATCCCAGGCTCCACGAAAACAACGAATAAATAAAGAATTTCTTTAATAGCAAAATATAGGACTATATAAAAGTAATCCTCGTGTGTGTGTGTGTGTGTGTGTGTGTATATATAAGGCAAAAGCTCTTAACAGAAAATTCCCTAACCCGTGGAGGTGTGGGGCAATTAAAGGGGGACGGAATTTTTTTCCGGGTTTTTTTTTTTGAAATAAACGTGATAAAATTCCTATGATTTTATTTGTTTTTTGTTGCTAACATCCATACGTAAGTAAAACCAAACTTTTAAACCCCTGGGTTTATGGGTTTGGTTTTGGGGATGATGATTCCCCCTCTTTGAAGGGGGATGGGGACAAATTGGGCAGTCTCTTGGGGGGCTGTAATCGTAAAAAATTTTTTTGAACCCTTTGGGTTTAAAGGGTTTTAATTATCTTTTGGCCCCTCTCGGAAGGTCCTTAAATTTAAGGGAAAAATTCGGAAGAAAAAGGGTAAAAAAAAGCACAGGTAAACAATTTTTCAAAAATTTATTTTTTCAAAAGAAAATTTGTAATATTTACCTAAAAAAAATTACATTTTAAAAAAATATACACTCACAGTATTGCTCCAACTCAATTTTTTCATCACCTTCAACAAAGTTCTTTAATCTTCTGATCGGGCCCCTACAATATTACTTACCAACGAACCTTAACATTTTAATAATAAAAAGTTTATTTGGACATGATACAAAGTTGTACAGGTATTATAGCAGTGAAAGGGATACATGAAATTGGAAGGGGTATTTTGAAAATTAAAAATTAACTTAAAATTACTTAGGCTATAACAGATTAAAAAGGGAAGATTTACGAAAAATTTGAGTATTTAATCAAAAAATTTCAACAATTCCCCAAAACTTTTATATTTTTCTTATTTTTCCGGGGTAGTAATTCCGTGTATGGGCCAGTAAACCTTCTGCAGTGTTCCTCCATTCTTATGTTCTTATGTTTTGTAATACTCTGTGTGTCCTGTGTGGGTTATAGTAACACTTAAAAAGCCACTTGCAAAACCCTTCCCGGGAAAAATGGGAGGGGTGGGAAGGTAAGAAGGGGGTTGGTTGATCAGGGGGATGACTGGGGGGAAATGGAAGGCGATCGGATAAACCCCGATTCCATTCCATTTCCCTTGTGTCGTATGCCCCTTTGGGGTTTGGGTTTACCCCCTTTTTCCTAATTTTTCCCCCTTTCCGCCTCTGTTCACCCAGCAGCAAATAGACTTTAGATTTTACGGGAATCGTCTGCCCCTTTTAAAATTGTGTAACTCACGAAATCGTAATGACACGATTGAAAAAAAGGCCACCCGGGGCGGGATCCCCAAGATCAGAGAATAAAAAAACTCCAGACCGACGAAAAAATCGTGTCTTTTACGATTTCGTGTCGATGACGCTTCGAAGGGACTTGATAGAGTTTGTAACCCCCACGCTGGGGGGGAGATTGTCTGTGAACTTTGTTTTTGGCCCCCAATTTTTTTAAAAATTCCCCCTTGGGTTTTAAAAATATCCCCCATTTGGGGAAAAATTTGTTTGTTTTTCCCAGGCGGGCGTGTCGGTCTGGGGGATTTTTCTTTTTCCCCCAGGTCTTCTTTTAAAGCTATAAGGGCCCCCTTTTGGGTGTTATTTTTTTGATGGTGTTAGTTGTTTGGGGGTTTTTTTGGGGTTATTTTTGGGGTTTGTTAGTTGATTGTTGGGTGTTATTTGGGTTGTTAGGTATTTCATTGTTGGGTGTTAGTTGTTTTTTGGGGGTGTTAGTTGATTGTTATGTGTTAGTTGATTGTTGGGTGTTAGTTGTTTTTTGGGGTTGTTATTTTTCCTCTTAGGAAATAAGGGAAAGGCCCCAGCGGAAATAAAAACAACTTTTTTTATTGAAATTTTTGGGGGGTTAAAAAACCCCGAGTTAAAAAGGGAAAAAATTTTTTTCATGAACATTCATGACACTATCACATCATGGTTTTTTCTGTGTTGGTAGGAGATTTTTGCATAAAAATGCTTGTAGCAGAACCAGCGTATTTTGGGGCAACATTTCTTAAAAGGGGCTAAAGGGGCCCCAAAACTTTTTAATGAAAGGTTGTTCTAAAAAGGGGGCTTTCCCTCAAGAGGTGTTTGGGGGTTTTTAGTTACTGTATCACTGAGGGTTAATAGTACAGGAGGGAAAAAAGATAACAAAGCAATGTTTTTTTTTAAAGGGGTTTTTTTTTTTTTCCAGATGCAACCTGCAAAAATTCCCCTTACGTGGGTATTTTTCTGTTATTAACAGGGGCAGTTTTTGAAAGGGCTTGACTAGCGATCATAGCGGTTCTTTTGATTCGTAGGTGGGGGCCTTTGTTTTTAAATCACTTGGGGGCATTGAATCTCTGTCTTGTTTCCCACTCGGTTTCTAGTGTACCCCAATGCCCAAAGGGGAAAAAATTTTCCCCCTAAATGAAGGTTTTGTCACAATATTCCTGGGGAGAACATTAATATTACTAAAAAGAATGTTAAAGGTGTGGTGTGTTTTAAAAATGTGAAACTATAGTTGTGGTTGCAGGGGGGGTTTTCTAGCTGGGGGCCCCCCGCTTCTTCACGGGCCCTTTTTGGGTTTCTCCCTCCCAGGGGAAGTTTTTATCATCCCTCTTCTTAAATCTATGAATGGATTTTCCCCCCACTACACCCTTTTAAACTATTCCATTTCCCCTGATTTCTCTTGCCCCTGAAAAAAATTCCTAACATCCCTGTGATTCATCTTTTTTCCCAACTTCCAACTGTGTCCCCTTGTTGCTGTGTATTTTTGGCCCCTTCTGTCTGTCCACCTTGTCAATTCCTCTCAATTTTTTTTTTTATCATGTGTCAAACCCCTTTTTCCCCCAAAAAATGACCCCCCCTCTTTTGTTTTCCCCGTCCCCCCTGTCATGGGGGCTGGGAAAGGGTTTTTGGGTTTTCCATCCCTGAAACCCCTGTTGGGTGGGTTTTAATCTTTTTTTGGTGTCCACCTTTCCCCCGATAATCTTCTCCATGACCTTGCATTATACATGTCAGTGACACTGGTCTGGTTTGTTTTTTCATTTTCTGTCCCCTTTTTTTAAAAAATTTGGGGCTACATTTGCTGTCTTAAATACCTCAGGCAGTCCCCCTGTTTCGATAGATATGTACTACCCCAGTTGGGGTTTTGTGTGTACTCACCTATTTATGGTTGCAGGGTCGATTCATAGCTCCTGGCCCTGCCTTTTCCCCGATTTTTATTGGGGCCTCTCTCCCCTCCATGGGGTTTTAAACCTTCAAAAATATGTATGGCTCCTGCCTCCCCCTTTTCCCTTTTTTGGGGTATTCCATTTCCCCGGAAAATCTATTACTGAAAAAATTTTTAAAACCTTTTATAAAAATCTTGAATTTTAAGGACCCCTTGTTTCTGTGTCCCATCTCTGGAACATCCTGTCTTTTTCCCCCTTGTCAATTCCTCAATTTTTTTTATGTCGTTATCATGTTTTCCCCAACCCCCCTTTTTCCCCAGAAAACGTCAGCCCTTTTCCCTTTAAACCCCTTTTTCCAGGATCACCCCCCTTTGCTCTGGACTGTCTTTTTCAAACCTTTCCAAATTTCTTTAATTTTTTGGGGGCTTGACCAGGTGGTTTCCCCAAAATTTGGGGCTGCATTCTGTACAGCCCGTATGCTGCAGCGGGTTTTCTGATTGATTGATTTTGGGGAAAGTACTTGGGTTTCTCACCCCAAGATCTTTTTTTTCCTTTTGGGGGGTTTGCAGTCTTTGGCCACCTTTTTTTTTCCCCTTTCCCCCCATCTTCCCTGTTTTTGCATTTGGGGGGGTTCATTAAAAGGGGGCCGGGTTTCTGGCCCGGGGTTGAAAGGGCCCGTCCGGGGCTCTTGTAGTCCTGCCTGATCCTCGACTGATTTAATCTTCCTTAACCACATCATCTGGTTTATCCCTTCCGTTATGTCATTCACTTAAAAAACAGCACACCCCCTAAGACTGACCCCGGGGAAACCCCCCTTTCGTCACAGGCGCACACTTTGACACTTCGTCACGTACCATGATTTTTTTGGGGCCCCCCTGTCAGATATTTCTGATCCTTTTGGTTTTCCCCTGTTACATGTGCCTGATCCTCGGGCTTTTGCATTAACCTCTTGTGAGGAACTGTGCCCAAGGCCTTCTTGAGTAAAAAGGGTTTTAACCTTTTCTCTCTGTTTACTTCTGTTACCTTGCCCTTAAAACCCCAAAGGGGGTTTGTAAAAAGGGATTTTTCTTTCTCAAAACGTGCGGGTTTTGTCGTTTAAAATTTTTGTGTCTTTCTAGGTGCCCCCACCACTCTCCCCCCTTGTTTTTCCCCCCATGACTTTGCATACTGTACACGTCAGTGACCTGGTCTTTTTTTAAATGCCTGTGTTTTCCCTTTCAAAAATTGGGACTTTTTTTGCCATCTTCCATACCTGGTGATGTCCAGTTTTTTTTGGGGATTTTTTTCCCCCCAACTTTCTCTTTAAAAAAGGGGAAAGAGTGTTGTCGGGTTCCCCCCGCCTTTGAGGTATCAGTTCCTGCACTTCTTCCTCCCCCCCCGATTGTGGTTTTCTGACTTTTTGGTTTCCTCCCCCTATTCTGAATTGGGGGAGCCCTTTCCCTTTCCCCAGGGAAAATTTCTTTAAATCTCATGTTGGCTCTTGGTCGTTTTTTTCTCCACCTTCCTTCCTCGGGCCCTAAATTACCTGGCCCTTGACGGGTTGTTTCCTGATGGGCTTTTACAAAAACTTGGGTCATTCAGTTTGGAAAAAAACCCACAAATTTTTCCTTTTTAACTAACCTCAATGGTTCACCCATCACAAGGCTCACAGAGGAAAATTCCTGGAATCCACCTTGACAGTATTTTTAAAAATTCCCCAAAAAAAATACAAAATTTTCCCCAAGAAAATCCCCAAAGACAGTAGGTTTTTTAAAAAGATATTTTTTCCCCCCAAAAATCAGCCCCCCTTTTGCACTATATCATTCAAAAATCTCCCCTTATCTCCCTATGGAATCTGGGGGGGCTGAAAAAATTTAAACCCCCTTTAGACCACTCATAACTCAGCAAAAGGCTGCAGTCAGGATGATAAAAAATTTTCCCCCAAAAGACACCCCCCCACCAATAAAAAAAGTCAAAAACCCCAAAAAAAGAAAACATTCATACGAATTCATGTCACACATACAAAAAAACCTACATAAATATCAACCTCCCTAAAAAAATTCTCCTCAACAACTTTTGGGTCCCCCCCCCCAAACAAAACCCCCGGATTTTTTTTAAATTTTGGGTCCCCCCCAAAACCCAATTTTAAAAATTCTAAAAAAAAAGGGGGCCCCAAATCGGGGTTTTTTCTAGTAAAATTAAGTTAATTTTTGTCTGAAAAAAAATTTAAGACTTTTCCCAAAAACCCCCTCTCCCCAAAAAACAAATACTCATATAAACCCTCTTTAAAAAAAAATGTAATTTTTTTTTCCCCTTAAAAGATAATCTAAATTTTTTTTTACCATCCCCCCAAAACCCTTTTGTTACAATTTAATATCATCTATTGTCATTTTAACATTTTTTATCATCATTTGTAATTTGTTTAAAAAAAATATATAACAAAAATAAACTCAATCAATTTCTCTAGTATTATTTTACATAGTCTATAAGTCCCTTAAGGGTTGGTGCCCTAATGCCATGGCATGACAGTGGCTCTCCTTTTTTCATTTTTTTTTTTTGTTTCCCAATTTTTAAAAAATTAAAAAAAAAAAATTTTCTTTATTTTTTATTTTTTAGTGATGTTTTTCTGGTTTTCGCTGAGCCTCCCTTTTATTTTAAAAATAATTTTCTTTTTTAACTTTTATTTTCATGAGTCCTTTGTCTTCTGTTTTTTTTTCCCTTCTCTAGTTTTCATTTGTCTCTGCCTCCCTCACTTTTGGGTAACCCCCGGACTCGTTCTGGTCTTCTCATTATGTATTTTTTTTTCCCCCTTTAAAAAAAACCTCCCCTCTTCCCCCTTTTTCATTTGGTTGTCCTTTTTCCATCATTTCTTTTATGGGTTTTTTTCCTTTATTTCTCTCCCATTGAACTCTTGTGGGGAATTTTCCCCATGCCTGTGTAGTCATCCCTTTTGTATTTTTTGGTTTTTTCCCCCCCTTTTTCCCCCCTCTAAACTTGGATCTCAACTATGTAATAAAAACACAGAACCACATGATTTTTACCCCCAAGGGGGGCCCTTTTTTCTAATCCAGTGCCCCCAACCCTAAAAGGGGAATAAGGGGGGAGTCTTTTGGGGTCACCCCCCCTCTCTCTTTGTGTTCTAACATGTTGATGTATGGGGTTTTTCCCGGGACCCAACCCCTCCAGGGGCCCCCTGTTTGGGGCCATGGGACTGTGTGTACTCACCTATATGTGGTTGCAGGGGTAGTTAGCTCCTCCCCCCCTTAGGGCGATACTAATTCCTCTCCCCCTTCCCAAAATTTTCATACCTGTTTTTAAAAATTTTTTTGGTTTTGTTCCACTTTTCCCCCCCAGATTTTTCCCCCTTCCTGACAACTCTAAGGCAAAAAAGGGGAAAAACTTCCTAACACCCCCTTTTATTCTTTTTTTCAAATTCCAATTGTTGATCCTTTTTCCCTTTCATCCATCTAAAATTGAGCCCTGTCCACCTTGTCAATTCCTCAGTTTTTATACGTTGGTTTTCATGTCCCCCCCCCCTATCCTCTATTTTATCAGGTTGGTCATGTCATAAGACATACCTCTCCCTTTCCCCGGACTAAACGTGTTTTGCAAATTTTTTTTCCCCTTTTCCCAAATTTTGACGGTTGACTGGGGGGTTTTTCCCCTTTTTGGGTGTCCCAAAAATTTTTAAAAAAAGGAGTTACAGACTTTTTCCGATTGGACCTTTTTTAAAATCACACTAACACACAGAGGGGGGAAATTTTTATAGGTAGGCAGACAGGGGGGGCCAGAGAGGGGGGGCTAATAAAATAAGTAGTGGGAAGGGGAGTAGTAGTAATAAATAGTAATTTGGGGACAGTCATATTCTAGGGAGCACTGCAATGGGGGAAGGGGCCCCGGGTGGGCCCCAAACCCCCTTTGGGGGGGGGGGAAAGGAAAGGCAATTTAAAACCCCGCTCCCGTCTATGGTAACCGGGAGCTGCAGGAAAAACCCCCCCTTTTTAAAGGTTTTTTGGACCCGAAGTCGTCAGAAAAAGGGGGGATCTCGGCGGGTCTTCCCAGTCCACAATCAAGAGGAGACAGGAAATATGACTCCATGGGGGGGTCCATGGACGAACAGGAGTGGATGGAGCCCGGGGGGGTCGCTCTCCAGCCCTTTTAAAATTCTACAGTGGAACATCTGCGGTCTGCGACAGAAAATTCACCTCGTCGTCGAAAGGGGGTCCAGGGGGCAATCGACGCCCCCGCTGGAATTTAGTGAACCCCCCCCCCAACCCCCGCAGCCACGCATCCAAAGGTTCTCGGCCTAAAGCAGGGGGGGTTTCCCCCGCCGGGGGCAGGGCCCCCCCCGGAAAACTCCTTTCCCCCCTAATCGTAAAGGGCCCCCATCAACTGGGGGGAAGGGGGTTGGGGGTGCAAGTGCACTCTTGGGGGGAAAACTAACGTCTATAATGTCCCCCGGGAAACCCCAAAGGGCCCCCCCACCTCTCCGGTTGCAGCCTGGTGTCGCCCACCATGGCGTGCTGGTGGCAGGGGATATCAATGCCCACCATGAGCTACGCGCTCAGTTCCCACCTGGGACAGGGGGGCCCTGGCACCCGGGGGAGGTTTTCCCAGATCGCCCTCCTCAACCCCCGGGGGCCCCGCCCCCCTTTTGGCAACCGACTGGACTCCCTCTCCCGGATGCTACTTGGGACCCTTTTTGGGGGGAAATCCCCCCTTTTCCCCGCGACCATTTTGCAATCGTCACCCCCTTTTCCCCCGCTCTAAAAAACCCCCCGTACTCCCCCCTCCACGGGGGGAAAACTAAAAAGGGGTGACTGGCAGGGTTGGACCATCCCCCAGGGTGGGGGGGGACGTCTCTGCCCCCCCCTGATACCCAGAGCCCCCGCCCCTTTTCCCCGGCAGCCGGGGGGGGGAATACCACTCACGGGGGCGGGGAACGGGCGTGATTGGTGGTTCTTGGGGGGGGTCAAAAACCCAAACCACCGCCCTTTGGTGCCGTTGTTTTCCCAAACGCCCCCCCGGGGGGGGTTTGGGTTTTTCAGGGTGGTGGCACCCCCCCCCCACGGGAACTCTGGCAAAGGGGGTTTGAGTGGTGTGCCCAGCCCCCCCCCCCGTCTGAGATCTGGAAAAGTGTAACCCCGGAAAAAAGGGGAGGGGGCGTTTTCGTGCTCATCTGACCCCCCTGGGGGGCCCAAAAGGCTGGGGGTTACTCTTTTCCCGGGGCAGCCAAAACCCCCCGCCTCCCCCGGGCATCCAGGACCCCCGGCCACCCCCCCCCTGGGGGGGATGCCAGGATTCTAGGGCACCCCGGGACAAGACCAGACGTCGAGTTCCCCCCGGTCGGGAGCGCAAGCTGCCTTCAAAAACTTCCGGGACACGGCCCCGGGGGGAAAGGAATCACCCCTTTTGATCTCAAAGGAGGCCCTCACGGGCGAGCCCCCCGAAAAAATCAACCGTACCTGGGAGGGGCGCTTCCCCCCCGGAAGGGGCCCAAAATCCTGCCGTCCCCCCCAGGGGGGAGGCAACATGGGGGCCCCCTTCCCCCACCAAAACTGCCTATCCAAGGTTGCAGAGAGGATGGGGGTTGGGAGCCCTAAGATGGAAGGGGGTCCGGAGCACCAAACATCTACCCACCGGGGGGAAAATTAAAGGGGTACCCCCCTGGCCCCCTTTTTTGACAGGGGGAAAATTTTCATTTTTCAAAATTGAGAAGGGTTCGGCTGGGTGCCCGGCCATCCTCGACCTACTGGGGGAAAAGGGGGGGGGCAAGCTGCTTGCCTTGGCCTACCACAGGGGGGGCAGGCGCGGGTTTTCCAGGGGGGGCTTTGCCCTGGGGCCTTGGGCACCCCGGGGGGGGATCCCCGGGCCCCAAATCTCTTCAACGTGCTGATGCGGGGGTTTACTGACGTTCTCAGCCCGGGACCGACTGCTCAGCACCCCCTGACCTGGCACTCATTTTTCCCTGGGGGAACCCACCCTTGCCGGCCCCCAAAAAGATTTTTCCCCGATACCCCCTTTCCCTTTTCCCCCAAGATCTCGGCAAAAGGGCCCCCCCCGATCTTTCCGGTGCCAAAAGGGGCCCCATACCCCCCTGGGGGTCAAGCCCCAAAACCCGGGCCCGGGTCAGCAGTTACCAATATCTTTTGGGGGATGGGGTTAAAGCCGACTCTCTTTCCGCAAAAGGCGAGGGTGTCGGGGGGGTACCATGCAAAGTGTCACGGCCCGTGCCATGGCCAAACTAGGACTGGTGGCCCCCCCCCGATATTCTCCCGGGTGTTCTACGGGAGGCGGTGCGCTGCTAAACCGACTATGGTGCAATCACCCTGGCACATGCTCATCCCTCATGCCTCAAGCGCCCCAGCTTTTAAAAAAAATGGGGGGGGGTTGCTGGGGCTCGGGGTGGGCGAAAAAAGTGACTTGGAAAAGGCCCCCGGGCAGGTCGCCCCCTTTTCCCGAGGGGGTTGGCCAAATTTGTAAATCCGGGCGGTGAGCCCTGCTGAAGACCTCCTTGACCGTCAGCGGGGGACTTCGCAGGGGGCCGTGTCCGACTATGGTTGTGGTCGGCTGCAAGGGGACACAGGGCTCCTTTCCTTTTTCTCCTCGAGGACAAAGGGGGGGGGGGCCCGGGCGATGGGTTTAAAACCGGTGCCACCGCCATGGGCCCGGCCTGTGTAATCCCCCGAAAAACCCGCCCCGCAAAAATCACTGTCCCAGCCCCGGGGCGGGTGGGCGCTCAACATTGCTGCAGCGGAGCCCTCCCCGGGGGTTTTGGGGCTACACTGATTTGGGTCAAAAACCCCGAGGCCGCCAGGGTTCCGGGTTTTCACTCCTCCCCAACCCCGGGTGGCGCCCCCCAAAACCACTGCCCCCCATCCTTACGGGAACTCCACGCCATCCCGAGGGGGCCTAACTTGGGCCTGGGAAAAACCCACCCCCCAGTCCCCCCTCGACTCAGGGCGGCGATACAGGCCATCATGCATAGGGGGCCCCCAAAGGGGGAAACCCCCTACCGCATCAGAAGAACCCATTCCCGGCCAAAAAGGGGGGACCCAAACACAATCAATTGGATCCAAGCCCTGTTTGCTGGGAAAAAAAGCGGGATGGGGCCCCCAAACTGCCACCCCCTTCCCCCAAACCCCCCCACCCTTTGGGGCCATTGCCAGGCAGGTGCACCTGGGGCCGGGGCCCCCCGCCCACTACCAGCAGGGACATCTCGGGGCCGGCACTGGTATGACAGGCGACACGTAAAGGGGGGGCCCCCCAAACATGGGAAAAAAGAACAGGGGGGGCAAATTACCCCTTTTTTTATACGCCGCGCCTCTGTGTGTGTATTGTTCCAGTCCGGTATTGTGCCTTTTTTGTTATTTGTGCTGCATACTCTAATATAGGCCTGACGTACAAGTGTACAATGTCGTGAATGACTCCTTACTCAGATGTCTAAACGCTAATCTCAAGGTTTGCCAGTCGCCCATATGCTGCAGAATTATTTGATTGATGTGTGCCCAGGAGACATGTTTGTTATAATGCTTTCCCCAAGTTCCTTTTCGTTCAGTGAGTTTGCAGCCTTTGATTCCTAACCTGTATGCCGTCTGCGGTCTTCTGTGTCCTTCCCCAATCTTCCTGACCTTACTCTTACTGGGGTTAAACTCCAGGAGCCATTTGTTGGATCAGACTTGTAGGCTGTCCAGATCCCCTTGTAATCTTAACTGATCATCGTCGCTTGTATTCTCCTCATCAGTTTCACATCATTCGCGCGAAACTGTTTTTCGCTTCTTTTTTTAAAAAAAAATAAATTTACTTCCCATCATTTAAACATTTCACATTATATAAAGAAACAGCACCGGACCTAGACTGACCCTTGTGGAACTCCATCGACACAAGCGCCTACTCTGACACTTCATCACGTACCAACACTCATTGTTTCCTTCCTGTCAGGTATTCCCTGATCCATTGCAGCTTTCCCTATTATTCCTGCCTGCTTTCCCCTAATTTTTGCACCAGTCTCTTGTGTGGTACGTGTCAAAAGCCTTCTTACAGTCCAAAAAGATGCAATCTACCCATTCCTCTCCCCTCCTGTCTTATTTCTTTTACCTTATCGTAGAACTCAAGTAGATTTGTGACACAGGATTTCCCATCTCTGAAGCCGTGCTGATTGTCATGTATGAGCCCAATCTTTTCAGTATGTTCCACCACTCTTCTCCTGATGATCTTTTCCATGACTTTGCATACTATACAAGTCAGTGACACTGGTCGGTAGTATAACGCTTCCTGTCTGTCTCCATTCTTAAAATTTGGAACTACATTTGCTGTCTTCCACACTTCAGGCAATTGTCCAGTTTCGATAGATTTACTGAAGATTGTTGCTAGTGGCACACACAGTTCCTCTGTTCCCTCTCTCAGTATCCAGGAGATATGTTATCTGGGCCCACCGCCTTTGAGGTATCTAGTTCACCTAGCAGTTTCTTCACCTCTACCTTGGTTATGTGTATTGTGTCCAGCACCTGCTGGTGCACCCTACCTCCACAGTTTGCTGGAAGCATTCCTGTCTCTATTGTAAATACTTCTCTAAATCTTGTGTTTAGTTCATTACATACTTCCTGGTCACTCTTTGTGAGCTCCCCTCCTTTCCTCAGCCTGATTACCTGGTCCTTGACTGTTGTTTTTCTCCTAATGTGACTGTACAACAACTTTGGTTCAGATTTGGCTTTTGATGCTATGTCGTTCTCGTATTGCCTCTGGGCCTCTCTCCTTATCCCAGCATATTCATTTCTGGTTCTTCTGCTCAACTCCTTGTTTTCTTGAGTCCTTTGCCTTCTATACCTTTTCCATGTTCTAGCACACTTGGTTTTGGCCTCTTTACACCTCCATTTAAACATGGGCTCACTCTGGTCTTACCATTTTTCTGTTATCCTTTGGTATGAACTTCTCCTCTGCCTCCCTGCACTTAGTGGTCACTAGTTCCATCATTTCATTTACTGTCTTTCCCACTAGTTCTCTTTCCCACTGCACTTCATGCAGGAAACTTCTCATTCCTATGTAGTCCTCTTTTTTGAAGTTCGGCTTCTCTCGTTGTTCTCGCGCTGTTGCATTCTCCATTTGTAACTCTACAAGGTATTCAAAACTCAGGACATCATGATCACTAGCACCAAGGGGTCTTTCGTCTGTGATATCCCCTATGTCTGAGCTATTCAAGGTGAATATGAGATCCAGCCTCACTGAAACATCCTCTCCTCTCTCTCTGGTTGTATCCCTAACATGTTGGTGCATGAAGTTCTCCAATACATTCTCCAACATCTTAGCCCTCCATGTTTCTGGTCCCCGAAGTGGCTCTAGGTTTTCCCAGTCAATCTCTTTATGATTAAGATCCCCTATTATAAGTAATTTTGTCCTGCCCATATGAGCCCTCCTGGCCACTTCAGCTAGTGTATCCACCATTGCCCTATTGTGCACATCATACTCTTGTCTTGTCCTCCTGCTGTTCAGTGGTGGATTATACATCACTGTTATCATCACCTTTGGACCCTAGTCTGAAGTGCTCCAACAATGAAGTCTGCTGTTTCCCTTCTGTCCATTTCTCCCATTTCCTCAAAACTCCACTGGTTTTTGATGAGCAGTGCTACTCCCCCTCCCCCTCCTCTGTTCTCTCTGTCTTTCCTCAGGATCTGATATTCAGGTGGAAAGATTGCATCTGTTATCATCCCTGTAAGTTTTGTCTCTGTTAGTGCTATGATGTCAGATGATGCATCAATGATTCGTTCATGCCACTCTTCACTCTTATTTGTTATTCCATCTGCATTGGTGTACCATACCTTTAGCTTCCTTTCCACTACTGTATTTTGGGAGATGGGAGAGGAAGGTACAGGCTGGGGAGGTGGGAGTTAGGGCAGAATATTATGGGAGGCTGCTGTGATTGTGGAAATTAGTGCTTAGGGGGGTGGGGGCTATGATGTGTGGTTTGTTTGTGGTTATTGTGTTTGGTTGATTTGTGGTGACAGGGGTTGAGGGGTTTCTATAATCATATGTGTTTGATGTTCCCCCAGAGGCTGTTCTTTCCTGTCTGTTGTTGCCTGTCCTGTCTCTCTTTCCTTCCACTGGTTTCGTCTTGCTCTCACTTTCAGTTGTTCCCATTCTTTTCGTGTTGTCTCGATTGAGGTACACTTGTTGATATTCCTGAGAGTCTTTTAACAGTGGCTTCTGTTGTAGTATCCTGTTCCTTACCACTTACATCTTGAATGTCAATTTGATTGGTCGATTTTTTTTCCTTGAATACCCTCAAGTCTGTGAAAATTTTCTACCTGAGACATGTCCTTCTCTCCTGTTATTGCAATGATGCTCTTAATCTTTGTTTCCTCCCAATGCTTTCTTACATCATAGGTCTTCCCTTCAGCCTCCTGAAGCCCATGAATAATTATTGACCTCTCCTTCTCTTCATCCCATTTAATTTCTCCCAATATATCTGGATCTGATTTAAGCATCTCCTTTGTTGTTTCCCTTATCATCTCCTGGACACTCTGATGCCTGATAGTACGTCTGCTAAAGACTTAGCTCCATCCCCTCCTTCAGTCCCCTCCTGCCTACTGATGTTCCATATTCAGTCACCTTACTCCTTTCGGACCTCATCTTTATATCTTGCTTCAGCACATCCATTTCTTCCTCCAGTCTTTGTATCTTTGCCTCAGCTACTACAGCTCGTGATTCCCACTTCTAGCTCTCTGCAGATATCTTTTCTAACATGTTATTGTAAAGCTCATTTAACCTTTTTTCCCATTCTTGATCCATTTTGTTCTTGAGCCGTTCTACCCATTCTTCCTTTTCAGACCAACCATCCTCAGTTCCCTTGCCTTTACGTCCTCCCTTTTGAGATCCCATTTTTTATCCTGTTAGGATGCTCTAGCTCCTTCAGCTTTGTGTCAAAATGTGTGTGTGGTGGAGGGGAGGTATTTATGATCTAATGTGTTAGGTTAGGTTTGTCTGAGTATGTGTATACGTGTGTGTGTGATTATATATATACAGTATATATATATATATATAGATACATATATGTGTGTGTGTAAGTACCTATTTGTGGTTGCAGGGGTCGAGACTCAGCTCCTGGCCCCACCTCTTCACTGATCGCTACTAGGCACTCTCTCTCTCCCTGCTCCATGAGCTTTATCATACCTCGTCTTAAAGCTATGTGTGGTTCCTGTCTTCACTACATCACTTGCTAGACCATTCCACTTCCTGACAACTCTGTGACTGAAGAAATACTTCCTAACATCCCTTTGACTCATCTGAGTCTTCAACTTCCAATTGTGACCCCTTGTTTCTGTGTCCCATCTCTGGAACATCCTGTCTCTGTCCACCTTATCTATTCCTCACAGTATTTTGGATGTCGTTATCATGTCTTCCCTAACTCTCCTGTCCTCCAGTGTCGTCAGGCCGATTTACCTTAACCTTTCTTCGTAGAACATTCCCCTTAGCTCTGGAACTAGCCTTGTTGCAAATCTTTGCACTTTCTCTAATTTCTTGACGTGCTTGACCAGGTGTGGGTTCCAAACTGGTGCTGCATACTCCACCATGGGCCTGACATACAAGGTGTACAGAGTCTTGAACGATTCCTTACTGAGGTATCGGAAAGCTATTCTCAGGTTTGTCAGGCGCCCATATATGCTGCACCAGTTATCTGGTTGATGTGTGCTTCCGGAGACGTGCTCGGTATTATACTCACCCCAAGATCTTTCTCCTTGAGTGAGGTTTGCAGTTTTGGGCCACCTAGCCTATACTCTGTCTGCGGATTCTTTGCCCTTCCCCGATCTTCATGACTTTGCATTTGGCGGGGTTAAATTCGAGGAGCCAGTTGCTGGACCAGGTGTCCAGCCTGTCCAGGTCTCTTTGTAGTCCTGCCTGATCCTCTGATTTAATTCTCCTCATTAACTTCGCATCATCTGCAAACAAGGACACTTCTGAGTCTATCCCTTCCGTCATGTCATTCACATATACCAAAAATAGCACTGGTCCTAGGACTGACCCCTGTGGGACCCAACTCGTCAACAGGCGCCCACTGTGATAACTCATCACGTACCATGACTCGTTGTTGCCTCCCTGTCAGGTATTCTCTGTTCCATTGCAGTGCCCTTCCTGTTATACGTGCCTGATCCTCTAGCTTCTGCACTAATCTCTTGTGAGGAACTGTGTCGAAGGCCTTCTTGCAGTCCAAGAAAATGCAATCAACACACCCCTCTCTCTCGTGTCTTACTTCTGTTACCTTGTCATAAAACTCTAGAAGGTTTGTGACACAGGATTTGCCTTCCATGAATCCGTGCTGGTTGTCGTTTATAATCTTCCGTTCCAGGTGCTCCACCACTCTCCTCCTGATAATCTTCTCCATGACTTTGCATACTATACATGTCAGTGACACTGGTCTATAGTTTAGTGCCTCGTTTCTGTCTCCTTTCTTAAAAATGGGGACTACATTTGCTGTCTTCCATACCTCGGGTAGTTGCCCAGTTTCAAAGGATGATTTGAAAATTGTGGTTAGAGACACACTCAGCATCTCTGCTCCCTTTCTAAGGACGCACAGAGAGATGTCCGGTTCCATCGCCTTTGAGGTATCAAGGTCACTTAGCAGATTCTTCACCTCCTCCTCAGTTGTGTGTATTTCATCCAACATTTGTTGTTATATCCCTTGTTGGTGTCCCCCTCTGTTCTGTCTTCCCAATGTGGCTATACAGCAGTTTCGGGTCAGACTTGACTTTCGATGCTATGTTGTTTGCGTACTTTCGCTGGGTCTCCCTCCTTATCTGTGCATACTTGTTTCTGGCTCTTCGATTAATCTCTTTATTTTAATGGGTCCTTTGCCTTCTGTACTTTGTCCATTCTCTAGTGCACTTAGTTTTTGCCTCCCTACACCTTCGGATAAACCAAGGGCTCATTCTGGTCTTCCCATTATTTCTGTTGCCCTTGGGAACAAACCTTTCCTCTGCCTCCTTGCATTTTGTTGTTACGTAATCCATCATTTCGTTTGCTGACTTTCCTACCAATTGTCTGTCCCACTGAACCTCCTGCAGGAAGTTCCTCATACCTGTGTAGTCCCCCATCTTTTTATAGTTTGCCTTTTTCCCATTCAACTCCTGTTACCCTCTCCACTTGTAACACTACTATGTATTCAAAGCTCAGAACCACGTGATCACTAGTTCCAAGAGGCCTCTCATATGAGATGTCTTCAATGTCCGAGATGCTTAGGTGAACACGAGGTCCAGTCTTGCTGGTTCATTCTATCCTCTCTCTCTGGTAGTGTCCCTAACATGTTTGTGCATGAGGTTTTCCAGTACCACATCCATCATCATGGCTCTCCATGTTTCGGGACCCCCATGTGGCTGCAGGTTTTCCCAATCAATCTCCCTGTGGAGATTGAGCTCGATGAGCTTTTCTGGCCACCTCAGCTAGTGTGTCCACCATTGCTCTGTTGCTCTCTTCATATTCCTCTCTTGGCCTCCTGCAGTTCTGTGGTGGGTTGTACATCACTGCTATGACTACCTTATCATCCCCAGACTGAATTGTACCTTCTATGTAATCCCTTTCTCCAATCTCATCCATTTCTTCCATTTCTTCAAATCCCCATTGGTTTTTAATGAGCAGTGCAACCCCTCCTCCCCCTCTGCTCCTTCTATCTTTCCTCAGGATCTGTTATCCGGGTGGGAGGATTGCGTCTGTTTTTGTCTCAGTGAGTTTCGTTTCTGTGACTGATATGATGTCTGGGGACATCTTATTGATTCTTTCATGCCACTCCTCACATTTATTCGTTATTCCATCCGCGTTCATATACCAAACCTTCAACTTCTTTTCTAAAACTGTGGTCCGGGGGTTGCAGTGGGGGTGGGGTTTGTGATAAGGAGGGTGGGGCAGAGTGCCTATGGGGGTTGCTGTAGGGGTGGGGTTTGTGATGTGGGGGGACAGAGAGAACAGTGTGTGGGTTTTGGTTTAGATTGTTCGGTTGTATTGGGGTTGTCGTGGTTGGATTCCTTCTGTGGGTGCTTCTGGAGGAGGGTGTGTTTGCTCTTCCACCTGGGTTTGGGTTCTCCTGCTCATCTCCGTCATTGCCTCTCGTTCCTCCTTTCGTCCTTGTACCTTCTCTCCCTCTCTTTCAGTATCATCCTTTCTCTTGTGTTCTGTCTCGATCGAGGTACACTCTCCAGTACTCTGGGTTGTCCCTCAATCGTGCTTTTTCCTGCAGGATCCTGTTTCGAGCTGATTCTGCCTTGAAAATCACTTTGGGTGGCCGTTTTTTTCCTCTTGCAAACCACCAAATTCTCCGAAAATTTGTCAACTGGGTCATGTCATCCTCACCCATTGCGTTCATGGTACTTTCAATCGCTTTTTTCTCCTCCTGTTTTCTTGCATCATAGGTTTGCCCTTCAACCTCCTGGAGTCCATAGATAAAAACTGGCCTCTCCCTTTCGTCCTCGCACTGTATCTCCCTTTGCATCCTCTGAGGTGATTTAGTTCCTTCCATTGAAGTGTTCCTTTCTTCAATCTATTCCCTGGCTGATGCCCCTGTACTCAGTGGTCTGCCTTTCCTGATCAGCTGTTCCTGGCCACTGCAGTTGTCTGTTAGAGTCTCTGCATATAGCTTAGCTCCTTCATTATCTGTAGTTCCCTCATTTGTTCTTGATGTGTGTGTGGGGGGTGTATTCCCCTATATGTGGTTGCAGGGATCGATTCACAACTCCTGGGCCGCCTCTTCGCTAGTCACTACTACAGTAGTTTCCATATTAATATAGACAGTGATGAAACAAGACATTTATTGGGAAAATTAATGAATATTTGATAAATACACGACAATGATACGACAAATAACTGATTTAATAAAAGATATGACTACCGTTTGCTTTTATAATCATTGCTACACACTTTGGCATAGAATCAAGAAGTGTTGAACACATTTTAGCAAGTTCTTGGTCGTGGTATCAGGTTCTAATAACAGCAACAATTAGCTTCTCCACAGCTAAACAGTCCTGTTTCGCGATCCTGCTTTGGTTATGCCATGTTCTCTGTTGATTAGGGAGAGTTTCCAGGCCAATTTAGAACGCTGAGTCCACTCTCTTTGAAGAATGTCAGTATTTTTCTGGAAGTGTGGCATGGAGAAAGATACTGCAGGAAAATGCCTTATCCATCAGGAAAGTCTATCCACAATAGGACTTGCCAGGATTGTCACTGTTCATCGTTCCTTCAACAATAACAAGCCGTCCAGAGCCTTTAGCAGTAAAACTACCCCAAAACATCTTAGGTGGGTTTTTTGGCTCTTGTTGAGTATGTCCATTCCGTTGAGGTTCGACTATGTTCCATCTTACTATAACTGAGTTCTACTCATGTACTCCAAAATGCGCATCATCTGGAAATATAACTTTTCTCCATTCATCTGTTGTCCATCCCTCATGATCGAGTGCCCTCCATAGCCGCTTTTTTTCATAGCAGCAGTCACTAATTGTTTCTTTACCAGCTTTCTGGCAGTTCTGCCAATTTCAAGGAGCCTTCGTCAAGCAATTGAAGAATCAACAACTATACCAGCCGAAGTAAAATCTCTCTGTAGGTCTTTGCTGGTTTCCTTAGGATCCTTCACACTATTTCTTATAACTTTGTCATCGTGAGGTGTTGTCTTGCGTTTCCTTCCACATCATCCTGAACGCAGCACTCCGTAATCATCAGTGTCGTCAGCTCTTTTCGGAATCAGAACAACAGCTGACTTTGCTAGGCTCAAATTTTCGGCGCTTTGTCTGATATTTAAATCAGCATGTTTTCTAAGAGCTACAATACTTTCACGTTTCCTAGGTGTAACATCCATCATGAATTTCAGAAGGGAAGAATTTGGCGAAACCACATTTACTCACAGAGCACGCTTGCAGGAATAGCCTTACAGAACAACAGCTTTTGTAGCACTGATGAAAGTCTCAGGGTAACACCGCAGCTGGATGTTTGCCAGAAGTAGGTGGTAAATTCTTCTCAAATCAAATTAAAATCTAATCAAAATTGTATATTTTATAGTAGAAATACTTTAAAATATGGGGCCACTGAACAACAGGAGGCCAAGACAAGAATACAATGTGAGCAACAGAGCAATGGTGGACACACTAGCCGAGATTTCCAGAAGGGTCCACATGAGCAAGACAAACTTCCTCATCATCGGGGAATTCAACCAAAAGAAAATTGTATACAAAGTGTAGTTTACATGTAATAAAGTATTGTTAAGTACAAAGAAAGCCACTAACATGCCTCAGCACTCTGGGCAGAAAAGAACACAAACTATGTTAATTAAGCCGGAGACTAAGACATATTATGAAATAATCATAAAATTTACTCCTGTCTCAATTAATTTGCACACTACTGTATATAAAAAGCTCCTGGTTATGTAAATCATTTCGGGAAACTTAGGTTAATTTTATCCCCAGGATACGACCCACACCAGTCGGCTGACAACCAAGTAACTACTTACTACTAGGTGAACAGGGACATTAGGTGTCTTCAGCAAACACGCCCAATGTTTCCACCCTTACCAAGGATCGAATCATGGACACCAATTTACACTCCATGAATAACTTGCCCACTCCAGTATGACCAACACAGCAGCTTTATCACTATATAACTAACCCAGCTATTGCATTATACACGCCAAGCCCAAGCCACTTCAGTACACATCCCATCACTAACCCCTGATCTAGTACTTACTATAAGGCATTTTCATGACCATTTTGGCTGAGGTGTCGTTGGAGACGTCGAGAACGCCGGTAGTTCTGAAGACATGATTGAATCCTATGGTTCTGGCAATGAACAGTTCTCTGGAGTGTTGTACAGTGAAACCCTCCTCGGTACGGTTGAACTTCATTCTTATACAGGAGCTGCTTGTCATCAACGATGCTATCACTACCATTCACCCACAAGCTGGAAAACACAGTCTTACTTTTTCCAATGTTTATGAAGATAATAAAATATGAGAATAATTACTTTATTGACAAGCAAATTAAAACATGACTCACGAAATCGTAATGACGCGATTGGAAATAACTCACTCATCTGCCCTGGATTGAAGCCTCACCGTTCCTTGATTTGTTTTAAGCTAATACAAGAAGTCAATGTTTTCTCTCCGTTAGTTAGGTAAATAAGTAAGTTTATTCAGGTACAGATACACATAAATACCAAAACACAAATTTGCAAAATACCCAAGGAACGTAATTGATAAATGCTTTAAAATAGCTAGAAATACTTTATACAATCCACAAGGGACAACCAACCTTATTCAACTAAGAATATGTTGGTTCTCCCTTACCATGAAAACTTGGTTGATATACCTTCCTTCTTAAGACTTTTAATATCAAAGTTGTATTTAAAAATCTTGATACAGTAAAAAAACTTTTGATAAAAAATTCCCCCAAAATACTGACGGATGTGTCTATAAGATTCCTTGTAAAATATGCGATAAAGTTTATTACGGTCAAACTGGTAAAAGTCTTGAACTAAACAACATAAATATAGCATTAGAACTGGACAAGATTCTAATGCTCTATTTATTCAGGTGAGAGATTTTCCAATACAATTGATTTTCAAAATGCTGAGAAGGTTGTATCAAGCAAGTCCATGGTTGACAGCAATATAATAGAATCATGTTTCGTAAAAGCAGTTTTGAAAATAATATGAATATTTCTTTTGGTTTATATAAATTGGATTCATTTATAATTAATACAATTTGAAAGAATTCAATGATACATTAGATAAATCTTAATTCTTGGGTAGAGAATCATGTGCGCTTCAAGTGCTGTCACGCTACTGTGAGGTGCGGTCTTAAGAAACATAAGAACATAATAAAAAAGGAACACTGCAGCAGGCCTACTGACCCATGCGAGGCGGGTCCATCACTCCCGGCTTAGACCCGACCACCTGGAGTTAACCCTCTCCAGGTAGTCAGGTCACTTCCATTAGGAATTAGTTCAGCATCTAACCTAGTATCACAAGCTAGTCAGGTCCAACTCCACACCACCCACACCCACTCATGTATTTATCTAACCTATTTTTAAAACTACACAACGTCCCAGCCCCTATGACGGTACTCGGGAGTTTGTTCCACTCATCCACAACTCTATTACCAAACCAGTGCTTTCCTATATCCTTCCTGAATCTGAACTTTTCCAACTTGAAACCATTGCTGCGAGTCCTGTCTTGGCTGGATATTTTCAGCACGTTATTTACATCCCCTTTATTTATTCCTGTTTTCCATTTATACACCTCAATCATATCCCCCTAATTCTACGCCTTTCTAGAGATGCAGATTCAGGGCCCTCAGTCTATCCTCATGGAAGATTTCTGATACATGGGATCAACTTTGTCATCCCCCTCTGTACGTTTTCCAGTGCATTTATATCCATTTTGTAATACGGTGACCAGAACTGTGCAGCATAATCTAAATGAGACCTAACCAAAGATATATAGAGTTGAAGAACAACCTGAGGACTTCTATTATTTATACTTCTTGATATGAAGCCAAGGATTCTGTTAGCTTTATTGCGAACACTTATGCACTGTTGTCTTGGTTTCAGATTACTGCTAACCAGAACTCCTAAATCCTTCTCACAATCACAGTATTAAGGTCTACATTATTCAGTTTATATATGGAATGGTTATTGTCCTGCACAACATTTAGAACTTTGCATTTGTCTATATTAAACTGCATCTGCCACTTCTCCGACCACTGCATCAGTCTATTCAAATCATCCTGGAGTGCTCTAATGTCCTCATTAGAATGAATTGGACGGCCTATTTTGGTGTCATCAGCAAATTTGCTTATGTTGCATTTATTCCCTCATTTATGTCGTTTATGTAAATTGTAAACAACAGGGGCCCTAAACTGACCCCTGTTGGACACCCTGCTGAGACGTGCCCCCATTCTGATTTCTCCCCATTTATGCAAACTCTCTGCCGCCTGTTGTCAACCATGCCTCTACCCAGGAAATTTTTTCCTATTCCGTGTGCCTTAAGTTTCCTCAATAGCCTCTGATGTGGAACTCTATCAAAGCCTTTACTGAAGTCCATATACACAATATCATATTCATTACCATGATCCACCTCCTCAAATACCTTATTGAAAAGTTAGTAAATTCGTAAGACAGAAACGCCCCTTAGTAAAACCGTGTTGAGATTCATTAAGAATTTATGCCTTTCAAGATGGCTACAGATTGCCTCGGCAATTATTGATTCCATAAATTTACCAACTATGGAGGTAAGGCTATTGGTCTATACTATAGACCAATTTTTACAATGCTAGGAATTCGCAAGAGCACTGCGAACCTTGCGCAAGGTTCGTAGGTTCGAGTCTCCTTCGGCCAGAGATCAGTGTTTGTGAATATTTCGCCTGCTCTTGCGAATTCCTAGCATATATCTTCGTTTTTTAAGGGCAGGGTGTCCCAAAAAGGAAGAAACACTTTCATCATCACTCACTCTATCACTTTTTCCTAAAGCATGCCGATAATACAGTTCAAAAAAGGGGAACATATCTTCACCCGTCCAGGCCGAGGGACTGATTACCTCAAACTCCTCCTCTCCTTACAGCTTTCTGCTTTTTATTGTACTGATGAAGCCCCTGTGTGGCGAAACGTTTCTTCAAAAAGATTCCCAAATGTTGCTTAAGTGCCCAACCTTCCATCTCCATGACTCAAGTCCGGCTAACCAGTTTCCCTAAATCCTTCGTAAATATTTCCTTGCTCACACTCCAACAGCATGTCAAATCGTGAAAACCACTAGTCTCCACTGACTCTATCTAACATGCTTGCTGGATGTGAAAACTCCTCTCACCAAAACCTCCTTTACACCGTCCCTTAAACCTTTCCCCAGGACGCCTCTACAACTTCCCTCCACTACAAATATTTACGCCCTCCAAGTCATCATTCTTTGCTCCTCTATCTTACTGTCCGCCATCTTAACTCCTCCTCAGCTCTCTGAATAACACTTTTAGTAACCCTGCACCTCCTTCAATCTCTAAACAACAGATTCTCTGAATAATAGTCATCCCACATTGCCCTCAGACATGACTTTCCATTGCCTCCAGCCTCTTTCATGATGCAACATTCACAACCCATGTTACACCCATGTAAGGTATTAGTACCACTATCTCTCATACAATCCCTTTTTTATCTCCATAGATAATGTGGCATGCTGAAAGTTCATTATATTTTATATGGCGTATGTACACCCCATATGGCATGCCACAGATGCTACGACTGTAACAGGTGGGGTCTCCGTGTTACCTGGGTATACCTCTTAAACTAGCACCTTGGTTCACCCACCAATTACAAGAAAGCCCAAATTTAGAGACTCATGGAGCAGCTTTGGAGACTTACCTAAAATGGTCGGCCACAGTTCTCACTGTGCCTCTTGTGAATACTTTCTTTGTACATATACTTGCATGCTGTTTGATGAAGTAAATATATATATATAATAATAATAATAATAATAATAATAATAATAATAATAATTTTTATTTCAATGCATGTTACAAGTGTACAATGTTATTGGTAGTTACAATTATAAAACAATTATAAAACTGTAATGCAAAGAGCCACTGGCATGCCATGGCATTAGGGGCAGTTTATTCTAGAGACTTATTCACTAAGTACTTAATCTAAAAAAATTATTGAGTTTATTCTAGTTCTGTTTTTTTAAATTATTAAATGGTTATACATATATTAAAAAAATACAAAGAAATTGGTTGAGTTTAATCTAGTTGTAAATTTTTTCAAATTACATATGTTGATCTATACTAGTATAATAACAATACTAGAAATAGTTTTAAGGTTTCATCTAGGTATATTTTTATTTCAAATTAAAAAAATGATGATACTATAAGATATTAAATGACAATATGATGATATAAATTGCAACAAGTGTTAAGGAGGATGAACATATAAATTGAGATCTTCTTAATAAAATAATATTGGGTTTGGAAGTTTTTACAGTATGAGTATTTAGTATGGGGTTTGGTGATTTTTGGGAAAGTCTTGAATTGTTTTTGGCAAGGTTAACTTGATATTTTTAATGTTCCAGATTTTGGGGCCCTTTAGGGCTAAAATTTACATGGGTTAGTATGGACTGGGGTATGTCAAATAGTGATCTTTTCTTGTGTCTTTTCTTGGGCCCTTTTTAAAAAAGTTTTTGGGGGGAAAATTTCCCGGGGCGGGGGTTGATATTAGCATGTGGGGTTTTTATGTATGTAAAAGGGGCACATGAAATATGAATTTTTTTTAGGGTTTGATTTTTTTTTAAAAGGTTTTCTGAATATAGGTGGGTATGCTGTCTAGGGGGAATTTGTTATCATCCTGACTGCACCCTTTTTGGGGGTTATGAGTGGTTTGGTGATTTAATGTTTTTGGGGCCCCCATGCACAGATTCCAAAGGTGAATAAGGGTAGAAAAGAGAATGATATGTGCAATGAGAGCTGGTTGGGGCACATAATAGCGTATCTTAGATAATATCCTACCCCCCTTAAAATTTTTTTGGGGGAAATTTGTTGTTGTGTTTTTGGAATTTAAGACTACTGTCAAGGTTTTTTCCCCTGGGAAATTTTTCCCCTCTGTGAGCCTTTATGGGTGAACCATTTAGCGTTATGTTAAGTGGAACATTTGTAGCTTTGAAACTGAATTGTGGGTCTTGTCCGTATTGAAAAACATTTGTCATCATCCATGTTGATATTTTCTGAAATTGGCATTAACTGTGTTGGCTTTTTACACTGGATTTGGGGGGAAGACTTTGTTTGTCACCCAAAAAAATGGGTTTGAGTATTGTGATGCATTCGGTGGTCATTTTTTAAAGGGAAAAAAGGGGGGCCCCCAGGACACTACCGGGGGACAAAACTGTAATTTGTTGTGCGGAAGAGTTCTCTCCATTTGTGTTCACGTACTGACTTCTGTTGCGGGGACGACTTTAGGTAGTTGGGGGGGGCCCCCAAAAACCATAGTGCGCTAATTTTGTGAGCAAAAAATCATGGTCGCTGTATCAAATGCTTTGCGTGGGGTTTTTAAATTCCCAGGGGAACTTTTTTCTTCTCAAGTGCGGTGTATAAACCCCAACATGGTTTTTATGCATCTTTTTTCTTTTTGTTGGTCCTGAATCCAAATTAAGGGGTTTAGAATTGTGTGAGCAGGTAGGAATGGTCTGTTTATGAATTAATTTTTTGAAGTTTTTAGAAAGCATTTAAATTTAAATTGGTCTGTTTAAATTTTTCAAGTCAGTTTGGTCACCTTTTGTGGATCGGGGGACCCCCAGCTATTTTTTAAAATTTATGGGAAGGTTGAAGATTTACCCCTGCTGTTTTTTCTCGTTCCTCATTTCTAGCTTTTTATCGTCTTTTTTGGGGTCGGCCATAAGACTACACCTGTGTTCGAAAGTTTTTTTTTCCCCCCCAAAATTTCCCCCAGTGAACCACTCCCCTTTTTTTTTCCCTTTAAAAACTATGGTCACCCTTTTTTTCATTTGACCCATCTCTGCACATCCACCCCCAAATATCAGAACACATTCATTTCCCCAAAACTTCCTCCCCCCAATCTCAAACGAATTTCCATTATCTAAATTTTTTTTCCCCCCATCACATTGTTTTTTTCCCATGCCCTTTTTCGTATTTTTTCCCAACTTCTCTTCAAAATCCCTAAAAGCACAGGGGTTTAAAACAAAAAAAACAACTGTGACAATTTTTTTTTTTAAATTCTTTATCTCTTAATCTCCCCCTCTTAACCCGACATTTACTTCTTTACAACTCCTTTTTTTAAAAAATATTGAACAACCACGGGGCATCACAATTCATAAAAAAACCTACTTTTACGGGGAAAAAAACCCCCTTCCCCAAAACTCTAACCCCCCCTCACTATCCCTGAAAACTCTTAACTGATTTCCAAATAACCTCCTCCTATTCCATACATTGCAACATCTCCCCTTGCTCCCCCATCCCCCCTATCATATGTTTTTTTCCCAAAACCATAAATGCAAAAAACCTTCATTCCCTTTTGAAATAATTTTCCCCTTATATGTTTCAAATAAGTCTCACATTCCCCACCCTTCCCAAAACCTCTCTGTCTTACTCATAATTCTTTTTTTAAAAAAGGTTAACCCCTTTCCAGGTATACTCAACAGGCTTATTCCCTATAATTTTCATTCATTTTTTTCCCCCTTTTTTTATACAAAGGAACTATACATACTTCTTTAAAAACTAGGTCCCTTTCCCCCCCTTTTCTTTTATTAAATAAAACCCCAAAAACCCTTCCCAAACTATATTCCCCCTTTTTGCATTTGTTTTACCCCCTCAATTCAAATTTTCCCCCTTTTATTCTACCCCCTGACTCTCACTTCTTTCCCACCACCGGGTTTCCCCACTCCCCCAAAAAAGTTATACCTCCCCTTTTCAATTAAACTTCCCTATCTTCATCAAAAATTTTAAAAATTCCTCAAAATTTTTATCTTCCCGGTTCCTCTAACTCCCAATCTAATAAAATTTTTCATCTTTTTTTAAATTCAACCCATTTTTTTTCCCCTTCTTTCCCAAATTTTAATCTCACCCCAAAACTTTTTTTTTTCTAAGCAAAATTTTTGATAAACATCTCACTGTACAAAACATAGAAAACACAGCCAGTGGGTTCGCCCATGTTGGTCGATGTCCACGAGTGTGGCTTGGCTCAAAGGGTAGGAGCCTGTTTCCAGCCATGTTTCCCTAGCCCGGGGGACCAGTGAGCCCAGGATGGTCTTCTGTATTTTTTTCTCATCCTGTTCTCTGACTTCAGAGCAATACTATCCAATCACTTCGCAGAAAAAGTGAAAATATATCCAAAATGTTGCAGCCATCAGGATTCAAACGTTGGTCGCTGTCCCGGGGGTGGTTCATCGTTTGTGGCATCTTTGCTGAGTTGTTTAAAGGGGTCATAGTGGGAGTTGCCACATCTGTAGACAGCGACCAATGTGGGTTCGAAACCGCCCCTCTTTCCCGTTTTCTTTCTAAATAGCCTGAGATCTGAAATATCATCTTGTGTTGAAGCTAGGCACAGATATACACAAATTAAAAGGGTTAAAATTTAAACTTTTTTTGGGTTTCCCTCCATGGCCTCCAGGAGCATGACCAAGTTAATAAATTAACTAAACAAGCATAAAACAAAAGAAAGACGAATGTTGAGTATTATTTTGGTTTTTAAACAAGTTGACGAAATATTGTCAGAAAGGAAATAAAAACAGCTTAAAAAAAGTAGAACAGTCAGATAGGAATTGAGATCCATTATCCATCGTCATGAAATGTGTCAAGTTAGACATATCTATGGAGAAAAGCCAGGGTCTCGTAACTGCAAAATGTTTTTACTGCAGCTAAGACTAGGCTATAAGTTTCTGACGGGACTGTTGGTATACAATAACAAAATGCAGGTTCGGGGCAGGAACGGGCCCTAAAAGCAGCATCATATGCTTGTGTCCAGCCATCAACCTTTTAGATCCACCTCCCCGAAACCTTGGATGTGGTACAACATCTCATTTTTAAAGATAAAATAAATCTTGAGGTTTCCACAATTTCATCGATCAGATGAATGAAAGTTTTTTTTGATGACTAATGTTTTTTTGTGTTGACAATTTTTTTTTTTTTTTTTTTTTTTTTTTTTTTTTTAGACTGTTGTGTAAACCCACTATATAAAGTAATTGTAAAATATGAAATGATTAATATTTCTTTCAGTGATGTAAAAAGCCCAGTGGAGTCTGACAAAAACCCCATTGACCCCTGTAATCCTGATTCTTACTCCACTCACAGGATCATGGAGAGGCACCTTAAGCTCTGTCAGGCGAAAAAAAGACACCCAGAAAATGTAACTTAAAAAAAGTTTAAAAACTGTTAATAATGACTTACCTTGTCTGGGTCAAAGTTCTGAACCTCTGGGATGGTTTCAACGTCCCCCCTCCATCTTATGGGCGGGCCAGGTGCAGTAACCCGCCAGCACCCACCACTACCCCGTCAACAACCGCATCTGGTGCAGTACTCGGGGTAAAATCGTGGATATACCTGTGTTAAAGTGCATGTATTAACTGACGGTTAAATTCATTCAACGCCCTGATTAAAATTTAATTGGGGATTTTCTAAGAAATTTAAAGGAATACACTAAGGCACCATCTCAATGCGATCACGGGGTCATAGTGCACAAAATGCGTGCTAAAGGGATAATTGGCAAAGTGGGCAGATGGATCTTCCTTTCTAATAATCGAACACAAAGAGTTGTGGTAAAAAGTTAAATCAGGTCCCTAGTGACGAGCTGTGTTCCCCAAAACCAAATACTCCCCCATCCTGTTTTTCATCCTCATATCAGACACAGACAAAGATTAAATCCCGCACCGTGTCATCCTTTTCAGACGATACTAGGATCTTTGAGGAAAAGTAAAACTCGAAGATATAAACCCAAATTTTCCAGTGGTCAACGGAGAACAATATGATGTGCAATGAAGACGAATTCCAAATACCATATTTCGCTGCTTATTAGACTTGTTTTAGTTTCAATGGCTCGGCATCGGACGGAATTTGGGGGGGCTACGCCCCCCCCCTCACCCCCCAAAACCCAAACTCCCCTCCGACCTTCAGTTTATAGGACGCAGGCTGGTTTCTGGAGACATTTTATGGAAAAATGCGTCTAATAACCCGAAATACGGTACTCCGTTATGGAAACTGAATGAAATAATACATAGATAAAAAAAATTGACACATGTGCAACATCTGGTTATCTTCATTGTAGACGTTTCGCCCTCAGTGGGTTTATCAATAAAATTCAAGGACAAATTGGAAGATAAGAACTTTTACAACTAGCTCCGGGGTTGTCTTGTTGCAAAACTTTGCATTTTCTCTAATTTCTTTACGTGGTTGACCAGGTGGGGTTCCAGACTAGTGTTGCATACCCAGTATGTACCTGACGTAAAGGTGTACAAGTCTTGAACGATTCCCCACTGAGTGTCGGAACCCGTTCTTGGGGTTTTCCAGGCGCCCATGCTGCAGCAGTTATCTGGTTGATGTGTGCCTCAGGAATGTGCTCATTTAAAAAACCCCCAAGATCCTTTTTTTTGGAGGGGTTTGCGTCATGTCATTCACATATACCAAAACAGCACTGATCCCCGGACACCCCTGTAGATCCCGCTCTTCACAGGCGCCCACTCTGACACCTCATCCTAGTATGACTCATTTTTTCTCCCCATCAGGTATTCTTTGATCCATTGCAGGGCCCTTTGTTATGCTCCCGGTTCTCTAGCTTTTCCTAATCCTTGGAGGAACTCTGTCGGGGCTTCGCAGTCCCAAAAAAACGCAACACCCACCCCCTTTTTCTCATGTCTTACCTTTTCCTTGTCAAAAACCCCAGCAAGTTTGTGACACAGGATTTCCTCCCTGAAACCGTGCTAGTTGTCATTTATCAGTTTGTTCCTTTCAGGTGCTCCCCCCCCCCTTGATAATCTTCTCCATGACTTTATACTTTCACGTCAGTGACACTGGTCAAGTTTAATGCCTCATGTCTGTCTCCTTTCTTAAAAATTTAGACCATTTGCCGTCTTCCATCCTCAGATAGTTGCCCCGTTTTAATGGAAATGTTGAAGATTGTTGGTGGACACACACACTCTGCTCCCCCTCTGGCCCTGGTGAATGTCCGGGCCCAGCCTTTGAGGTATCAAGTTCATTAGTAGCTTCTTCACCTCCTCAGATGTGTATTTCATCCCGCACTTGTTGGTATATCAATTGTTGGTGTTTCCCCTATTCTGACTTCCTGGGGTCCTTCATGTTCCCTGTAAATACTTCTTTAAATTTATGTTGAGCTCCTCCCCATAATTCTTGGTCGTTTCTGTGAACTCCCCACCTTCCTTCCTCAGCCTGATTATCTGGTTCTTGACTGTTGTTTTCCTCCTGTTCTTACAACGCTTCTCAACTTGACTTTCGATGTTATGTTGTTTTCGTGTTGTCGCTGGGGCCCCCCTCTTTATCTGTGTTTCCTGATTCTGGCTCTTCGCTAATCTCTTTATTTTCCCGAATCCTTCCCCTTCGTCTTTTTTCCCTTTCTAGTGCACTTAGTTGTTTCCTCCCCACCCTTTTGGGGGCAAGGACTGTTCTGGTCTTTCCATTATTTCTGTTTCCTTGGGAAAAAACCCTCCCCTACCTTCTTGTATTTTTTTTGTTACTAGTCCCTCATTTTTGTTTACTGATTTTTTCCCACCAATTCTGTTTCCCACTGAACCTCCTGCAGAAAGTTCCTCATGCCCGTGTAGTCTCCTTTTTTGTTGTTTTCCTCCTTTTTGTTACCCTCTCCCTTATAACTACTATGTATTAAAACCCGAACCCCCAAAAACACTAGTCCGAGGGGCCTTTCGTTGTGATGTCCTCGATGTCCGGCTACTCAAGGTGAATACGGTCATCTTGTTGGGTTTATCCTCACCTTTTCTCTCTGATAGTGTCCCAACACGTTGATTAATGGGGCTTCCCGTCCCCATCCATCATCTTGGGTCTCTGTTTCGGACCCCATGTGGCTCCGGTTTCCCCGTCAATCTCCTTGGTTGAAATCACCCATAACTAGTAACTTTGCTCTCCCCATTGGTTCTTCTGGTCACCTCGGCTAGTGTGTCCACCATTGCTCTGTTGCT